>CM055099.1:47718541-48000908 GCA_029204225.1 Diphasiastrum complanatum | reverse complement strand
TTCACTTTTCAGATCTGATTTTCAGATTTACGGGTCTTAAAACAAAACTTCAAATGAAAATCAAACTTCAAACACTTCATTTATGCAAAAAAAAACAAGAAAGACATTCAAAGAATCATTCATAGGTTATGGAAGGAGTCTCTTGACATTCCATAAGCCTATGGAGGCTCTTGGAGATTCTTTAACTCTCCTAGGCTTCTCTCTCTCTCATTGGATGAGCATGGAACTCCATAGTGCATTGGAGAGGTCCATGGGCCATCTATATGAGGGTAGTAGGGCACCCATTGGGAAGGGGAGATCTCTCTTGTTTGCTTTGCTTATGCTCTAGTGTTGCTACTAGTTTGTAGAGTGTTTTCTTGTGGTAGTATGCTTAAAGATTGGTCTTGCTTATGGTATGGGACATAAGTAGGGTTTGGATCTTGAGTATGTTGTGGAGTGTTGTGGTATGCTTGTGATTTGTTTATGGTTAGCAAGAGGGTGCTAGATAGGTCTTGCTTGGAGCTTGGATCTAGCTATAGTTGGGTGGTGAATACTTGAGGCCAGCTTGTTATCTATCTTTGTGTTTAAAGAGTAGGGACACAGGTGGAGGAGAGATCCTTGGAAGCTTGCAGATTCTTACTTGCAGGTGTAGGCATCCTAGCTTAGAGTTGGGAGCATCTTGAAGCTTGCAGGTTGCTTGAATGACAGTTGGAGACTCTACCTTGGATTTGGAGGACTTTCACACCTTAGTCGGAGGTATGGAGTCACGTGACCCTTGGATAAGGGGTACGTATTAAGAATAGGTGTCTTAGATTAAGGTACTAGTGTCCTTGGTTAAGGACAGGTAGGTGTCTATGCCTTGGATGGAGGTATGGAACCTAGAGAGGTGTTAGAAAGTCATTGGATGACTATTTTTCTAAACCTTGGGCCTCAAACTTGAACCATATCACTTTATTGGTCTAGGACCAAAGTATACATGCACAACTTGGGCAATGGGACCTAATAGGAGGGCGCCCTTCTAAAAAGTCCATTGATTTCCCAACTACCACAAGAAAGGCATTCAAAGAGTCATAGGTTATGGAAAGAGTCTCTTGACATTCCATAAGCCTATGGAGGCTCTTGGAGATTCTTTAACTTCCCTAGGCTTCTCTCTCTCTCATTGGATGAGCATGGAGCTCCATAGTATATCGAAGGGGTCCTTGGACCATCTATATGAGGGTAGTAGGGCGTCCATTGGAAAGGGGAGATCTCTCTTGTTTGTTTTGCTTATGCTCTAGTGTTGCTACTAGTGTGTAGTGTGTTTTCTTGTGGTAGTATGCTTAGGGTTTGGTCTTGCTTATGGTATGGGACATAAGTAGGGTTTGGATCTTGAGTATGTTGTAGAGTGTTTTGGTATGCTTGTGATTTATTTATGGTTAGCAAGGGGGTGCTAGATAGGTCTTGCTTGGAGCTTGGATCTAGCTATGGTTTAGTGGTGAATACTTGAGGCCAGCTTGTTATCTATCTTTGTGTTTAAAGAGTAGGGACACAGGTGGAGGAGAGATTCTTGGAGGCTTGCAGATCCTTACTTGCAGGTGGAGGCAACCTTTGAGTTGGGGAGCATCTTGAAGCTTGCAGGTTGCTTGGAGGACATTTGGAGGCTCTACCTTGGATTTGGAGGACTTTCACACCTTAGTCGGAGGTATGGAGTCACGTGACCCTTGGATAAGGAGTACCCTTAGTATTAAGAGTAGGTGCCTTAGAATAAGGTACTAGTGTCCTTGGATAAGGGCAAATAAGTGTCTATTCTTTGGATGGAGGTATGGAACCTAGAGAGGTGTTAGAAAGTCATTGGATGACTATTTTTCTAAACCTTGGGCCTCAACCTTGAACCATATCACTTTATTGGTCTAGGACCAAAGTATACATGCACAACTTGGGCAGTGGGACCTAGTAGGAGAGCACCTTTCTAAAGTGTCCATTGAGTTCCCAACTACCACAAGAAAGGCATTTAAAGAGTCATAGGTTATGGAAGGAGTCTCTTGACATTCCATAAGCCTATGGAGGCTCTTGGAGATTCTTTAACTCCCCTAGGCTTCTCTCTCTCTCTCATTGGATGAGCATGGAATTCCATAGTGCATTGAAAGTGTCCTTGGGCCATCTATATGAGAGTAGTAGGGTGCCCATTGGGAAGGGGAGATCTCTCTTGTTTGCTTTGCTTATGCTCTAGTGTTACTACTAGTGTGTAGAGTGTTTTCTTGTGGTAGTATGCTTAAGGTTTGGATCTTGCTTATGGTATGGGACATAAGCAGGGTTTGGATCTTGAGTATGATGTGGAGTGTTGTGATATGCTTGTGATTTGTTTATGGTTAGCAAGGGAGTGCTAGATAGGTCTTGCTTGGAGCTTGGATCTAGCTATGGTTGGGTGGTGAATACTTGAGGCCAGCTTGTTATCTATCTTTGTGTTTAAAGAGTAGGGACACAGGTGGAGGAGAGATCCTTGGAGGCTTGCAGATCCTTACTTGAAAATGGAGGCATTCTAGCTTGGAGTTGGGGAGCATCTTGAAGCTTGTAGGTTGCTTGGAGGACATTTGGAGGCTCTACCTTGGATTTGGAGGACTTCCTCACCTCTACTTGTAAAATTCTATGTGTTTACTCCTTGCATGGTAGATTGAATTGGATGCTAGGTGTTGGGCTGAGATGTTGTCATTGTAGATGAGTGGAATGACACCTGATTTGATCACTTTGAGCTCCTCAAGTAACTCTTGATCCATAGTACTTCCTTGGTTGTGGTTGTTAGAGCCTTGTACTCAGCCTCAGTTGATGAAAGAGATATTGTTTCTTGCTTCTTTGATAGCCAAAAGCCACACCTTCTCGAATAAAAGTTGCAAATACACTTGTTGAATTTCTAGCCTTATTGTCCCCTGAAAATTCTAAATCACTAAAAGCATGCAAGTTAATGGATTCACCTCTATAAAGGATCCCAAAATCTAGTGTGTCTGAGATGTATCTCAATATCATTTTGGCCTATTTCCAATGAATAACTAATGGATCTTGCATATTTTGACTAAGCTTGCAAACACTATAGCAAATATCAGGTCTTGTTATGGTTATCCACATTAAGGAGCCAATAAGTTGCCTATAAAGAGTGATGTCCTTGAAGGATCTTTCATCCTCTTTATTGGTTACTTTTACATTATGCTCCATAGGAGTCTCTACATGCTTACATCCATGCATGTTAAATCTATTGAGTAATGAAATAGCATACTTAGATTGACAAATGAAGACATAATCTAAAGATATAAGTACTTTCATACCCAAAATCAAGTGCAAATGCTCAAGATCTACCATCTTAAACTCTTTGGATAGATCTAGCTTAGTTTTCTTATTACCTTCTTATTCATCTCCACTAAGTATGATATCATCAACATGAAATAAAAGTACAATGCCTCTTTCACTAAATCTTATGTACAAAGTGGGATCATACTCACTAGGAGTAAATCAAATAGAAATAAGAAATGCATTGAGCCTTGTGTTCCAAGATCTAGAAGCTTGTTTCAAACCATACAAGCTCCTCTTCCTCTAGTTTCTCAACTGTAGACTCTCACGCCCTATACACCAACAGAGGCTCGACACAGCAGAAGAAGAAAGGCTCTTTCAAGTGTCTTCCTGCAACAACATTGTGATGACTCTTGAAAGAGTTAGTTCAGAGTGTGTCGTGATGATCATCACCTAGCTGTCATATGAGGTTGGCAAGCTTGAAAGCAGTGCCATTACTGTGTCTTGATCATTTGTGACTGATCCGACAACGGCCATTTGCTTCAGCAGGTTCTTGAATTGGTTGATGTGATTCTGCAGAAAATCACCATTTGTCATCTTGAGAGAGTAAAACTTCTTCTTGAGATGTAGCTTGGAAGCTATATCTCGCACTTTGTACAAGGTGCTCAAGATGTCCCAGACTTTCTTGGAGGTCTGAGCTTTAGACACATGGCCGATTTGCATGTCTGATATGTTGAAGATAATTAGTGCAAAAGCTTTGCCATCCTTTAGCTTCCATCAGGAGATTGTAGTGTCATCGACTTCGGGTCTTGCCTCTGCACCTATAACAACGTCATACAACTCTTTAGCCATTAGCATAGTTCTCGTCTTAAATTTTCACATGTGGTGATTGGCTCCATCAAGCTTGTCCATGATAGGATTGGCTTTCCCTTGGGAATCCATGTGGATAGTTAGTCTAGGTGATAGTAACGACTATCAGTGACTTAAGAATGAAAATCTAATGCAACTTACAAAACAAGAAAACAGTTATTCAATCATCTAATAGAATCAAGTGCTGTGAGAAGCTTATCAGGCTATAGAAATAGCTCTGACATAAAACCGCTTAAGAAATCAAATAAACTCTAGTACCATGGTGGGGAAAGCTGGGTCCAACGACTCGGGCCTGGCCGAATAATAGGATCGTGACGATCCTACTACTGCACGAAGGTAGTGTCCAACAAATCCCTCAGTGCGTGCACTATTGATAACTATGTAGGCGAATACAAGAATAAGTTAAGATCTTGACTGCATGGTGGTTGCGGAAGCAAAGAGTAGACAATCAGACAAGGCAATCAGTGTAGGCTAATATTCCAAGGAATATTCTAGCCACCCTACGGAACATCTTTAAAATTACAAGCAGGATAGGATTTAAACGTAGAACTTGCGCATCAAGTTTAGGCTTTTACGTTATCCGTACTGGCTTAAGTTATTTAGTTCTAAGTTTAAATTGCCATGGGCACTGCACATAGAGAATAGTTCTTTGGACACAAAGCTTTTCCAACACTTTGCTTCCCATCTGCTAGGATTATGGCTCAATCCAACTTGTTGCCAATCTCTGAAGAGGATCCTAGTCTTTCCCCTTCGAGGCAAACCCAACTGATGCTGGATATCACCTATGCTCAGTGAGTTTCAGTTCCGAAGGTGGCCGTCCCAAATGAAGACCAACTGCTCCATAGAAGATCTCCCCTGAAAATGCCCTTTCCAACTTTTGACTTCCTGCTTACGTCTGGTGGGCGTTGTTGCAAATGAAACTAACCCAAGAAACAGGCTAGTCGTCCATCTTTTGCAAACATTGAGTCGTTTCGTTGCCGTTCACATGCGAGTACTTGAACTGCAAATCCGTCCCACAGATTCTGTAGTCCTCTTTGTTTGATGGTATCAGCCTTCAAAAGAAAGGTTCCTTCTCGAGCCATCAGCTCCTTGTATCACAAGCAATCATGCAAACCAGGCAAAGCACGAGTACTAAGACTCACAACAAATACATGCAAGCAAGACACTTAGGCAGGTTTACTAACATGTAACAAAGACAAGGTCCCCCTTTGACATGGTCCTGCCAACGGACCTTTGCCTGGTCGCCCATACAAATCGATCACAGAATTAGCCCACATAGGACACCCCTCCAAGTATCTGTGCTTTCACCATTAAGCAGCACATTGCCTCAGTCACGTCCCACCACTTTTTGGTCGATAGCCCTTATACCTAAACGATCGGCAGCTAACCACCCGTGCTTTACACCCAAATTCGAGCAGCATCTCTGTATCAATGGTTAAGCCGTACAGTTCGAATATGTCGCCCCGCACCCCACAAGGTACAGACCTGCTTACAAAAACCATAATGACAGCACACTGCCTCATTTGTCCTACCGTGCAGACATCGCCATGAGGCCCGAACCGCGAGAACTGACTGTGCTTACACCTTAAACCTTGACTCATCAAGTCCCCCTTCTGCCGACCAACTCGACTATGGACGCAACCGTGCTTACACTGTGGGCAACACCTTGCACAATAGTGTCTTGATAAACCCCAAACAGTGGCCATTTCCGTGAGATCCGCATAGGCTTGACCTGCCAGTCGGCTTTGATACCACATGTAGCGCAGGCTTCCCAAAGGGAGCCGGGAACCACGACTTAGCTTCCCAACCTTCAACTCTTTCCATCCAAACCCACTTGACATACAAGCAGCCACCTCGCCAACAACGATCAGACTTACCAACTTGAAGTTCCGAAAACAACATTGAGATCCAACCTGCGCCATGCCAGATCGGGGGTCCCGATGTGGGTGACTTCCCTCCAAGCAAGTCGCCCGACATACATCAAACTTAACCAACTCGAAGCTTCGTTACAAACGAGTAACATCCATTCCAAGCAAGCGCTCTGACTTACATCCGACTTAACCAACTGAAAGCTTCGTCACGAGCGCTGGAAGCCAACCTGGCGCCACGCCAGACTGGACAACCATAAACAGGTAACTTCCACCCAAGCAAGCCATCCAACTCAGCCGACAGGTTAGAGCCCGTTCCCCCAAGAGCTTAACCCATTCACGTTCATGCAAGGAACACTCAGAACCCACAAGCCACAACAGATATGGAGACAACCAGTTCCTGGACCAAATGGTCCCAACAACATACCGCTGGCGCCACGGACCGAATGGTCCCGACGACATACCGCTGGCCGTCCCGGAATACGACCCTCAGCTATGTGCCAACTTAAAAATTTGAAGCGGCCTTACAACTGGCGCTTTTACCGAACACTGAAACCTAGAAGGTAATCAAAGTCAGTTTGAGGAAAAATACCACTTTATTGATAAATATGAAACAGGTTACATTTCAGTGTGTGACTGTTGTAAAAGCTACCTTTACAAGCTTACTTTCGGCACCACCGGCGCCAGCATTGTCCCCGGCGGCCAATAGCGCCCCTGCTGCTCCGGCGCCACTATGACCAGAATTTAGCCGGCGCCAAGTTCCTATGGCTGAAAATCTTTGATCGGTTCTAGCGAAGTCCAGAGAGCTCAGATCGATATGCAATCACCTCACACGATCTAGGCAAGATTAAAGAAGCCTGGGGATCAATAAAATTTAGAGAGAGAAAATGAACTTTCTAGAGAGAGAAAATTCTAGAGAGAGAAAAATGTGCTTTACCAGCCTGGGTAGAGTGCTTGCTATGGGGGGGGGGGGGGGGGGGGGTGCCGAATCCCACCAATACTATAGGGGAGTGCGGGTGCATCTCGGGACGAGCACCAACCAAGTCTCAACCTCCCTTGCTGGAATGTTGTGCTGGCACTCGCCTGGGCATGCCAGCTCCCCGGACACTAGGGTCGGGGCACACACTTGAAATGTAACCTTCTCAGATTTATCAATAAAGTGGGATTTTTCTCAAACTGACTCTGATTACCTTCTGGGTTTCAGTGTTCGGTAAAAGCGCCAGTTGTAAGGCCACTTCAAAAATTTTTAAGTTGGCACATAGCTGAGGGTCGTATCCCAGGACGCCAATGGTATGCCGTCGGGACCATTCGGTCCGCGGCGCCAGCGGTATGCTGTCGGGACCATTTGGTCTAGGAACTGGTTGTCTCCATATCTGTCGCGACTTGTGGTTCTGAGTGTTCCTTGCATGAACATGAATGGGTTAAGCTCTTGGGGAACGGGCTCTAACTTGTCGGCTGAGTTGGATGGCTTGCTTGGGTGGAAGTTACCTGTTTATGGCTATCCAGTCTGGCGTGGCGCCAGGTTGGCTTCCAACGCTCGTGACGAAGCTTTCAGTTGGTTAAGTCTGATGTAAGTCAGAGCGCTTGGTTGGAATGGATGTTACTCGTTTGTAACGAAGCTTCGAGTTGGTTAAGTTTTATGTATGTCGGGCGGCTTGCTTGGAGGGAAGTCACCCACATTGGGACCCCCGATCTGGCATGGCGCCAGGTTGGATCTCAATGTTGGTTTTCGGAACTTCAGGTTGGTTAAGTCTAATCGTTGTTGGCGAGGTGGCTGCTTGTATGTCAAGTGGGTTTGGATGGCAAGAGTTGAAGGTTGGGAAGCTAAGTCGTGGTTCCCGGCTCCCTTTGGGATGCCTGCGCTACATGTGGTATCAGAGCCGACTGGCAGGTCAGCTATGCGGATCTCACGGAAATGGCCACTGTTTGGGGTTTATCAAGACAACTGTTGTGCAAGGTGTTGCCCACAGCGTAAGCACGGGTGCGTCCACAGTCGGGGTGGTCGGCAAAATGGGGGACTTGATGAGTCAAGGTGCTGCCCTTGAGGTGTAAGCACAGTCAGTTCTTGCGGTTCTGGCCTGGCACTGTCTGCACGTAGGAAAAGAGGTAGTGTGCTGCCATTAGGTTGGTGTAAGCATGGTCTGTGCCTTGTGGGGTGCGGGGTGACATATTCGCACTGTACGGGTTAACCATTGGTACAGAGATGTTGCTCGAATTCGGGTGGTTAGCTGCCGGTGCGGGATAGCTGCCGATCGTTTAGGTATAAGGGCTATCGACCAAAAAGTGGTGGGGTGTGACTGAGGCAATGTGCTGCTTAATGGTGAAAGCACAGATACTTGGAGGGGTGTCCTATGTGGGCTGATTCTGTGATCGATTTGTATGGGTGCGGCCAGGCAAAGGTCCGTTGGCAGGACCATGTCAAAGGGGGACCTTGTCTTTGTTACTTGTTAGTAAACCTACCTAAGTGTCTTACTTGTATGTATTCGTGGTGAGTCTTAGTACTCGTGCTTTGTCTGGTTTGCATGATTGCTTGTGATACAAGGAGCTGATGGCTCGAGAATGAACCTTTCTTTTGAAGGCTGATACCATCAAACAAAGAGGACTACAGAATCTGTGGGGTAGATTTGCAGTTCAAGTATTCACACGTGAACAACAACGAAACAACTCAATGTTTGCAAAGGATGGATGGCTAGCCTGTTTCTTGGGTTAGTTTCATTTGCGACAACAATGTACGCTTTTCTCAGACAAAGAAATATTTCAAGTTATGTAATTTTTCAGTATAAAGAGCTGAGCCTCTGACTTGTGGTGTGCCAGCTTCAATGTTAGTAAAAAGTGGCCAGTAAATTGAGTACTGTGCCAAGTAGCTTAAATGTATATTTATTTTAATTGGGAGACACCTTTACTTTAATCTAACATCTGGTGAGGACATGAGATTTTATAAAGGTGGGGTGGATGTTGTAAAGCTACCTTTACAAAGATTTACTTCCGGCGCCACTGGTGCCAGCATTGTCCCCGGCGCCAACAGCGCCCCTGCTGCTCTCGGCGGTGGTGCCGGCGCCGCTCCCGGTGCCACTGTGACCATAATCCAGCCGGCGCCAAGTTCCTATGGCTGAAAATCTTTGATCAGTTCTAGCAAAGTCCAGAGAGCTCAGATCGATGTGCAATCACCTCACACGATCTAGGCATGATTAAAGGAAGCCTGGGGATCAATAAGATCTAGAGAGAGAAAATGACTTTCTAGAGAGAGAAAACATGCCTTAGCAGCCTGGGTAGAGTACTTGGTATGAGGGGCGGTGGCGAATCCCACCAATACTATAGGGGAGTGCGGATTGCGACTCAGGGCGAGCTCCAACCAAGTCTCAGCCTCCCTTGCTGGAATGTTGTCTTAGCACTCGCCTTGGCATGCAAACGCCCCGGAGACTAGGGTCGATCACACACTTGAAATGTAACCTTCTCAGATTTATCAATAAAGTGGGATTTTTCTCAAACTGACTCTGATTACCTTCTGGGTTTCAGTGTTCGGTAAAAGCACCAGTTGTAAGGCCGCTTCAAAATTTTTAAGTTGGCACATAGCTGAGGGTCGTATCCCGGGACGCCAGCGGTATGACGTCAGGACCATCGGTCCGTGGCGCCAGCGGTATGCTGTCGGGACCATTTGGTCAAGGAACTGGTTGTCTCCACATCTGTCGCGCTTGTGGTCCTGAGTGTTCCTTGCATGAACGTGAATGGGTTAAGCTCTTGGGGAACGGGCTCTAACCTGTCGGCTGAGTTGGATGGCTTGCTTGGGTGGAAGTTACATGTTTATGGCTGTCCAGTCTGGCGTGGCACCAGGTTGGCTTCTAGCGCTCGTGACGAAGCTTTCAGTTGGTTAAGTCGGATGTAAGTCAAAGCGCTTGCTTGGAATGGATGTTACTCGTTTGTAACGAAGCTTCGAGTTGGTTAAGTTTGATGTATGTCGGGCGGCTTGCTTGGAGGGAAGTCACCCACATTGGGACCCCCGATCTGGCATGGTGCCAGGTTGGATCTCAATGCTGGTTTTCAGAACTTCAAGCTGGTTAGGTCTGATCGTTGTTGGCGAGTTGGCTGCTTGTATGTCAAGTGGGTTTGGATGGCAAAAGTTGAAGGCTGGGAAGCTAAGTCGTGGTTCCCGGCTCCCTTTGGAATGCCTGCGCTACAACCATGCTCATGACTGTCTTCTTGCATCCATATCCATGCTACTGGAAATAGCCTTAGTGAGGCTTAGTTGGGAGAAGCCGTAACTCGTACTAGTTGGAGCCATAGCTGGAAGGATGCTGAAGATCCAACATTGGCGCCGTTGCCGCTCTTTTTCTTGTTTTCTCTACTTTTCTAGATACTACTCCTTTATTTTTTCATTTGTAGTCTTTACGCTTGTTTATTTCTTGTTCTGAACAAGTTTTTATGTCTAATTCTCTGTTTTGGTGCATGTTTCTTGTTCAGGGTTCTTCCTTGTTTTCTGCTTTCTCTTGTTAGTGCAAAAAGGGGGCTCACACAATGTATCTTGTATGTGGTGAAGGAGGCCATGACTGATTTGGGAGGAGACAAGCTAGCCAACCCTCGCAGTAGGATCAGCTTGCAGCAAGCTTAGGGTTTTTGTGTTTATCAGCTGCATCCAACAGCGTTCTCAGCAGGAGGAGGGCACCAAACCTCGGATCAGTCACATACACGATGGTTGTAATTGCCCATTTAGCGAGATCAGCCTAAAGCTCACTCACTCACACTTTCTTCTCTTCCATCATTGAGTGAAAAAAGGCTCATCTTTGCATCTGTGCTATGAGGCGGCATCCATTCAAGCATGTACATTAAGTAAGGTTGTTGATAGGTGCCATTCTACATAGTCACCAAACTGAATGCACGTCCAAGCTGTTTGAACATCAACGAGCCCCAGCTAGCCCCAGATCGCCTTAGTTTCCACTTATTTTTTTTGCATCCTACAACCCTGTGCGAGTCATTTCTACTTGTTTTTTGCTTGCTACATCGCTGTGCGAGTCATTTCTAGTTGCTTTTTGCTTGCTACGTTGTTTTGCGAGTCATTTCTAGTTGTTTTCTGCATTCTTCCAACCTATGTGAGTCATTTCCAAGTTTGTGCGAGTCATTTTGTTCTCCTATGCGAGTCATTCTTTACTTCTTTTTGGGAACCTTTCAAACCTATGCGAGTCATTTTTGGGTTTGTGTGAGTCATTATGAGATGTTTTTCACCTCCTTTTGAACTGTACGAGTCATTTTAGCCTGCACGGGTACTGATCTTCTTACGAGTCATTTTAGTCTATGAGTGTACTAAGCTTCTTATGCAAGTCATTTTAGCTTGTGCGGGTACTGATCTTCTTACGAGTCAATTTAGCTTGTGCGGGTACTGAGTTTCTTATGCGAGTCAATTTTGCCTGTGCGGGTACCGACCTTTTTGTTCGAGTCATTTTTAAGCCTGTGCAGGAACTGAACGTCTTATGCGAGTCATTTTTACCTGGGAGGGTACTGACCTTTTTGTGCGAGTCATTTTAGCATGTGCGGGTACTGAACGTCTTATGCGAGTCATTTTAGCATGTGCAGGTACTGAACATCTTATGCGAGTCATTTTTGCCTGTGTGGGTACTGACCTTCTTATGCGAGTCATTTTTTGCAGTATACACGAATGTGCGAGTAGTAAATTCCCTTGCGCGAGTCATTTCTAGTTCTTTTGGAAACCTTTCAAACCTGTGCGAGTCATTTCCAAGTTTGTGATAGTCATTTTGTTCCCGTGTGGGAGTCATTTTCTACTTCTTTTGGGAACCGTTCAACCTTGTGCGAGTTCATCAACCTTCCGAAAAATTGATGTGTGGTAAGCTGATCTACCTGAGACCAAACTGTATGACATTAAAAAAAATAATCCTAAATTCGGCCAAACTTGTGACATAAGCTACTCGCCCACCACATTTTAGCTCTCTCCTGATCAAACTCGATAACTTTTATCAGTGGGCTAGTACGTTTTTCACACAAATTCTCAACATAGAGAGTGCTCGTTTTGTAACAAGTTTGTCTGAGATAAATGTTTTTTATTGTCAGGAGTTCAATAGTATGTTAAGAGCATTCAGATGGCAAGGAGAAAATGGCCTGTCATAATCTCAAGCTAACAAACGTTGAGTTTTCTGAGTGAAAGTTTTGTATGCTGAGTTACTACTGACCGGTGGGGATCAATCCATTGCCTTCAAATCTCGAGACCGTCGATGAAGGCCTAGGCCTGTCCAGGTACTGCCACCCTCAAGTGGTAATATGAGAACGAGAGACTCTAGTGAGGCAAATGATAGTGGCGTGTCAACAATGCCAAACATGTCAAACTAGGATCAGATTTCATTGGAATAACTCGAAAACATTATGAGACTCCATGCTATCACCAGTGGTAAGATACAGAGCAAAAATGGCTATTTTTGCATATTTTATCATGGTAAGTATTCGCACAGATGTAAAATATCTCTAAACAATTCCTTGTGAATACTTTACTTACATCTCTTGACCAAGAATTTGAAAAAGGCCCCCTAAAATTATCAAACATGGCCTATGCAAATAGGTTTGAGGTCCTTTTGCCCTAAGGACCAGAGGTTCCAAAAACATCAAGAAAGTCCAGAGAAGGTGAGAGAAACATAGAAACCTTCTCAAAATTATCTACCGGTACAAATTCTTGATCTTTCCTCAAATAGTACTTGCATAGTCTATTTTTGACAAGCTCTAGACTTGTGCAAGTTCTCAGGTAGGTGTGGGAATTCTCTCCAAAAGAGTACACTAATGAGCCTGAGTAGCACCATTCATTGAGAAAACCTGAATTCTAGTATCACCCTCGGTTGCGTAATGAAACTATTTCACCAGGGTAAGTCGATCTATCATCATATGCACTACACATAGCCATGTACAAATTCACTTTCCACATCCTATCATGAGACAATCTAGTTGGAAATAGCCTTAGGCACTCTAGTAGGAAAGCACCTTAGACGTGACCTAGTAGAAAGCCATAGATTCCTCATGATAAGATCATCATCTTGTGAATACCTTCCACATTCATCATCTAACCATTGTGTGTAGAATCATCTATCTTAGATCACAATGTCAGGGGAGACAAACAACTTGCCTCCAACATGAGTAGATAAGAGGATTTTGAGAATCAATGCCCAAAGTACAATGGATAATCGGACCCAGTCAAGTTCCTCCAAGATTTTGATAACGCTTGTAAGTTCTATGGAGACAGCTATAAAGCTGAAAAGTTAAAGTTGTTTCCAATTATTCTCAATGGCGATGTGAAAGAGTGGTATTTGTATCTAGAGTACGAATATTGAGTCATGGGAAACCATAGAAAAATCTCTCATCAAGCGATTCAAACCATCTAAGCTGACCCAGAGCCCATTTAGCCCAATGACTCAGATCAAAATGAAGGGCAAGGAGTTGGTATGCACCTCTTCTAAGCGTTTTAAACGTCTCAAGGTAGAGTGTGTTGATGATACAATCACCAAAAAAATGGCCATTAATTTATTCCTAATCGGGTTACCCAAGGCCATTAGAAGAGAATTGAAACCCACAGACTCTTACCAAAGTCCTATTATCCAAGGTCGATCGCTCCCCATCCAAAACAACAGTCTTTTGTAGAGAGTCAACATATTGCTACATCATCTATCAAACAGGTTGATTCCGACTACATAGACCAAGCGATGTATTATCTAGAAGATACCAATGTGCCTGCTCATCAAGTTGATCCATTTGCACTTTACTAAAATTAGTAGTATTAAATGTGTCTAGGCTCATCTAGTCTTACTGATTCTTTTGTCATCCACGGATACATAGTTGCTTCCAATCCAAATAGAGTCACATCCTATCTAGCAACCATATAAGGTCTATCTCAAACACCATCCATAGATAAGATCGAGAATGTACCACCTTAGATCTGTGTCTTCATTACGTCTCTATGACCAAGCAATTGATATCATACCCTGGGGCCAAGTTTTGAGCTACCGCCTGATGAATCATGAGTTTTGTGTCTAGATGATAACCGTATGTTTGATCTGAGTGAAAGTAATCTAAGACATAATTGTCTTATTGCATGCTATGTAAATGTTATACGTTATCACTTATTTTCTTCTGTAACTTGTGCCAAGTTTGATACTGGATTGTAAGGGTTTAAGAGTGTCATGCAATTCATTCTATAGCGTTATCTGCTACAAATTCTCATCTTTTTCTTTTCTATCAAGTTTTATCCTGTCAACTATGTTGTTTGTTGTTGCTTGTTTGCTTGTTCTATTGTCATATGGCTTAGTGTGTTTTTGCTTACAGCCTCACCATAGGTGATATTTCATCGGCAATTTTATTCTACTTGTACAGTTGTAGTATGACACGAATTGTCACTGGGATATATCTCTCATCTTTACCAATGATTTCAACAACTTTCAATAGGAACAAAAGACCAGTCAAGAGACTTCAACAACAAATGCTCAGTTTGGCAATAAAAGGAGCATCTTATCAAACTGCAATCATGATCCAGCAAAAGTTCCATCTTTCCAACAAGATGGAATATCCACGACAACACCATCACTGCCATTCACAATAAGCAGTTGGTTTTACGTAAGCGCTATAGTATCCACGCTTTTCCAATTGCCTCACCATGGCCATCAAATCATCAATAAAGTGGCATCTTGTACCACTGAAGGGCTCTCACGTCACATCAAAGGCAAAATCTATGTGCAAACTGACGCAGACCACAAGTGCTCCTACCAACACCAACAATGATGCTTCATTGAAAAAAATGTACATTGAGCAGTGGTAACCGTGTCTCAAGACCATACTACCATTGTTGTACATCATCCATTCGATCAACTGCGGAGGCCGTAATAAGCACAAGTCATCACTGAGTGAAATCCCATAGGCCTACGTAAATTGAAGGACTCTCAAGTCAATCAGAGATTGATGTTATGAGCGCACAACCTCAATGACAAAGCTATTTTTAAAAGGCGAGCAATGATGATTCCGTGGAGAATTGTACAAAGAGCATTGGTTATATTATGGAGAGATATGGAAAACCACACAAGACTTATCTCATTCTTTTTTTCCATCCATTCATTCCCTCATATTCCACCATATGATAAATCTTGAAACGTGATCTCACTTCTCCCATCCTTGTTTCAAGACCTCATTTCCACCCGATGGATTGATCTAAACTTGCTCTGGGTTATGAATTGAAATACTTTGTAAAGCAAACAAGTCTACGACATTTGTAGTAGACCACTGATGTTGTTTAAAAGCTCCAAGGGAATAAAGCAGGAATGATAGAGTCTCTCACCAATAAAATGCCAGTCGTGTCGTCTCAAAAGAGATTAGCTTCTTGATAACTCAAAAGCACATGACTATGTGTATGAAAAAAAAAAAACGTCATACAAGTCTCTAGATACAATTGCTACAATTCAAAAAGCTCTCAAACTGTGCAAAGAGCTCAAAGAAGTTGCAATGGCACAACAACGTCAAAAGAGGAGATCTCTATCAACAAAGTATTTTTGGAGACAATAGTTTAACAACTACAATACCTTTGTGTTCGTGAAGCAGACAAATCTACGCCATCCACAACATACCATTGATATAGTTTGGTGCTTGAAGCAACGAACTCAAGGATGTTAGAGGTTTCCAACAATGATTATCAGCCATGTCTTGAGTCCAAAAAAAAAAATTCAAACAGCTGCAAGAGACGTCGAATGGAAAATTTCTGCTGACAAAAGTGCTTTCAAAAGACAGTAATGAGCAAAGGAATTTTGATTCGTCCAGTCCCTTCCATCTATCCACCTTCACCACTTCCGAGATCACAACACCCCCTATCACACCCACTCCATCTTCATCTCACTATCGTTTAGTAACCCCTTGTGTGGCATTCACATCATGTCTCAAGAAATACTAAGCTCGTGTACATCATCCGTTGAATCATTTGTGTGAGCAATTGGAAGCAAGTCATCAACGAGCCAACTCCACCCTGCTTTGATTCAAAGTTAATTTAGTTCCATAATGCCTTTTTGTAAGTGACTACCAATCCAAGTCTATATAAGAGTGGAAGACTCCATTTTCAAGAAGAACCTCATTTGCAATATATGCCTATCTTTTCTCTCTGAGTGTTCTCCCTTGTGTGGTTTCATGTATTGTTTTACTTCACATTGTATTGTACAGTATCGATCTTGTAACAAGTTAAGTTAATCCAGGCCCTCCATTCTCTAGTAGGGTAAGCCTTAGAGGAGGAGATTTTAGGTTAAGCCGCCTTCCTTGTTTGGCCTTTCACAAGTAGGTTAAGCCTTTGTGAAGTTGGATTTTAGGTTAAGCCGTCATTTGTGTTTAGTTGTTGAGTAGAGAAAAGAGATTCAGAAGAGTGGATCTTATCCATTAGAATACTCACCACCATGCTCATGACTGTCTTCTTGCATCCATATCCATGCTAGCTGGAAATAGCCTTAGTGAGGCTTAGTTGGGAGAAGCCATAACTCGTACTAGTTGGAGCCATAGCTAGAAGGATGTTGAAGATCCAACAATCAAAAAGTCAGACAAAAAATGGAAAGCATGCAATATTGACAAAATCTGAATGCAGAATTAGACAATAATTTATTCAAATTAAGTATAAGGAAATACAAGTCAGATAATGCAGGTGAGCACAAGACAATTGTGAGCGAAAGCGCGTGCTCACAAAAGCTAACTACAATATGTAACAGCTATGAGCTTATACTGACAATCCGTCTAAAAAAAAAAGAATCGATGCATGAAAGCATCTACAATATCTATCTCTGATAAGCTAGAGTTTCAGTGTTAATGCGCGCGTGAGCGTATCCGTAATCAACTTATCGCATTTGGTATTGTATCACCATCTTTTTGTATATTACAATTGATCAGATATATACAATTTACATTTGTGCAGATGAAAGGTACTAGAGATGGTGTGAGGCTGTTGTGCTTCTGGAGGAAATTGTGGGCAGTTGATGTCATTGTCAAGTTAGTTTGCACATTACATGAAGTAAGCATGAAATCCGACATTCAGCTATCAAGGAATGGCTTCAGTATTTTTTGCGAAAAATGCGAAAAATCTAAAAAAAGCCGAAGAAGCCAAAAAATGCGACAAAGCCGAAGAATGCAAAAATGCACAAATTGTTGGGAAACTTTGGGTAAGTCGATATGTAGAAAATGTAGACTTTGGAAAAGTTGTTGTTGGGAAAGTTGAAGGAACACTGTAATCGACTTTTCGTGTAAAACTGCAGACTAAGACAATACAAGTAAAAATATAGCGATATGAATGGAAACAGATTAACACGGGATTTAGGAAAGTAGAGGAGATAAATCCAACAATGAAAACCAAGGTACGACATTTGCAACAACATTAGCATCACAACATTCCATTGATCACACGCATTGGTACGTGGACTCAGGAACAACAAGGCATATGACTGGCAACAAGTCGTGGTTTAAAAGCCTAGATCTTATCAACGATGAAGTTAGAGTTGTCCAAGCGAATGGCGATGAGTGCCAAATTCATGGAGTTGAGACAGTGCCTATTCAATTTCCTTATGGACATGTGAAGGTAATTCAAATTTTTTTATATGTTCTTGGCCTTCAAAATAGTCTATTATTTGTTGGTACAATAACAGATCATAAGTTGAAGGTAGAGTTCAATTACAAGATATTCCAGATCAAGGACCAAGTTCACATTACCTTGAAAAACAAGCTATTCTAGAGCATGAATTGGCTAATCCAACTATGCCTACTACTCACACATGGAAACATGCTCCACACATGTGTGATTTACATATGTCCATCAAAATGTAAAATTATCAAGCTAAATTTTGCATAATTTTCACTGGTCTACGACTTTCAATATTGGTGTTTAACCAAGGCTTACGTCAATAGGCACAACTCATAATTTTGTTGCAACATCCAATAGTGCATGGCGGATCAACAATTCGAATCAGCTACTTATGAGATGAATAATCTTCTGTCGAAGGAATTAAAAATGACTGATTCAGGCCCTCTGCAGTACCTTCTGGGAATTGAGATAAACAAAGACAGAGCGAGGATGAGTATCACACTAAGTCAAGAAAGGAATCTAACCAATGTACTCTACATGTATGGCATGGAAAACTACAAGTCCATAGACTCGCCTATGGATCCAAGATTCAAATTGTCAAAGGATATGTGCCCGAAGACTGATGCAGAAGAGAAAGAAATGTGCAAATACCCCTATCATTCGATAGTTGGATCGATCATGTATGCCATGGTCTGCACCAGACCTGATCTAGCATTTACAATCAGCACATTGTCACAGTTTATGTCAAATCTCGGCCTACCTCACTGGAAGGCTCTGCTCATAATACTAAAATACATTCAAGCCACTAAGCACTATGCTTTGTGTTATGATGGAAATCTAGAGAATTCTTTGACATTAACAACTTATTCTGATTCTGATTGGGCTGGTAATGTGGACACAAGAAAATCCACTTCCGACTATCTTTGTTTTCTAGAAAGAGGACCCATCTCATGGAATAGTCAAAAGCATAAATGCATTTTTTTGTCCTCCACAGAATGAGAATATGTCACCGCTACCTTTGTAGTGAAGGAAATCATCTAGCTCAGAAGACTGCTTTAGGATTTTATGATTATTCAAATCAGTCCAACTATACTCTATTATGACAATCAGAGTTGCATTGCTCTATCTCTAAACCCACGGACTCACTCTAGATCTAAACATATTGAAGTTCAATTTCATTTTCTTAGAGAGAAAGTTCATAATAAAGATGTGTGGGAGGGTTTGCGGATCCCAAGGCAACCCTAACCCTAGTTAATAAGTGAGAGGGATTTGGCACCCTACGTGTGTAAGTCCAACCCGATGACCACATACTTATTTGATTGATTAGTTAAAAGTGAGTATAAGGACTTTAGGCCTTTTTGCGAGACTTTTAATGTCGTAGGGCCTAAATGTCAAGTTAGTGAATAAAGTTGGGTTTCCCTCCAATTTTGATGGTTTCCACACTTTTTTAAATTTGAATAAAAAGAGAGGCAAGACTGGACCCCAGGGTCCTCCTCTCTACTATAAAAAGGAACCAACTCGAGTTGCTCTTGATGTTCATTTCCTCATTTCAAATAAAGTAGATTGGTTCTCTTTAAAAATGGATTGATGAATGTCCTTGCTCTTCCTCTCTTTTCCTCCATTTCTCATGCTTTCTTTGGATTTTGCTAATTGTTGGGATTGCTATTTCTTATGCTTTTTGTGAGAGAGAAAAGGAGAGAGAGAAGAGTAAGTTTCTATCATTGTTGTGGATTTAAGGTTAATGGAAGTAGGGTTAATGGATGTAGTGTTAATGCTTAGTGTTAATGGATGTTAGTGTTAGATCCTCCATTCATGTTCAAATCTGAACTATACTATCGCTCTCATGGGAACGAACCTCTGCGTGACAACTAACTCCGTCTCTTTGATGCTAGATTGACTAGATCTTGGATTCAGGTTAGGCAAGAAAAGAAACCCACTACAATTTTGCCGTCGTTTCCGGGGAGCTACGCCAATTTTTCAGTTTGCAGCATGTTTGGCTGATGGTTAGCTTGCATTAGGCATCTTGTCGTGGCATGAATAGTGTTAAAATTGCATTGTAGGGATAGTTTGGGATTGATTTTGCTAGATTTTGAGTGAATTTGCTTGCTTGAAATCTCATCTGATTATTAAACAGGGAAAGCTATTCAGATCACTAATCTTAAGATCCATTTGGATCTGAGATATCAGAGAAAATAACAAAAATCGGTCAAATCTGTCAAAATTGGTCAAAAAGAGACAAAAAGCATCATTAGAGCCCAGAACTTTTTACCCTCTTTCAGGAAACCTTCGCCGAGTTGCAGACACTTTCAATTTTTTTTACAGAACCTTCAGTTTGAAGGGCGAAGATTAATTCCCAGCAGATTTTCAGAAACATCAAAAAAACCACCAAAAAACACCAAAAATTATCAAAATCCTAAAAAATGCAAAAAAGGAACCTTCGCCCAATTCACTGTGCTTAGATGTGATTCAGATCTTTCTACTGCTAGGTCGACAAAAAATAATACCAAAAATAGCAAGGTTTCCAGAGGATCAGTTGTCATATTGTCATATTTTTGCCAAAAAAGTCACTTTTTTGCAAAATTACCAGTATTACTCTTGATCCTTAGCCAGAACCTTCTCCGAGTTTCCAGAACATTCTATTTATATAGAAATACTATTTTTGAGTTTGGCGAAGATTTATCTTGATTAGATCACAACAAATCTTGATTTTTACCCTCGCCAGATCACAAAAACTATACTTTCTTGTGTCACAAACCTTCGTCCGGTTTTCCATAGTTCTATTTGTGTCAGATCTTCCATCTGAGAAATCGACGAAGGTTATTTCCCAAGAAATTGTCAGAAAAGTGTTTAGAGAGTTTTTATCCCAAAATAGCATTGTTGAACCTTCGCCGAGCCATCCTTTGCCTAGATAACCTTCGCCACTCCTATTTTTAGTATCTGATTTTCCAAATCAAGTCTGTCAAAATTTGGATCAGATCTGATATATTCTGAATTGGACTCTGAGAGAATTATCATTTTTGGGAAGTATTGATTGATCAAATTTTGGTTAGTTGTCATTATATAGAATCAGATTCTTGAAAAGTGGAATAGAGCTAGCAGATCTTATATGAGATAGTTTTTGGAAAAATCTATATCCAATCACATTATCAATTTGATCTAAATGGCTGCCCTTGGAGCTACTCCTGGAGGTGCTCCACAGGAGGTCAATCCAATTATTGCTAGAAGAGCACCCCGATTGGATCTACCCAAATATAATGGATTAACAGATCCAGTTCGATTTCTTTAGATTTATGCTGAATCCTGTGAGGTCTACGGTGAGATTTATTCTCAAGATAAACTTAAGCTATTTCCTATGGCCTTAACAGGCACAGTACAAGATTGGTACTATAACCAAGATGAAACTGAGCATTTAGATTGGGAGGTTGTTAAATGAGCCCTTATCACACGGTTCAAACCGCGGAAGTTTATGGAAGACCCTTTCCTACTTTTGAGTAAAATTAAAATGGAAAAGCGGCAAATGGTTCGAGATTACATCGAAAGGGTGAAACATCTTAGATTTGAATGTGAGCCTAAGCTTATTAATGAAAATGCCATGATTATGTGGTTTTTGTCAGGTCTACCTAAACGGATCCGATGTGAACTGAAATCCCATAATGAGTACGCACTTTTGCAAAATGCAATGGACGATGCAATTCGGGAAGAGGATGAAGATTCAGATGATGAGCCGAATGTCAGTATGTTGCCTTATACAGGAGGGCAGACTACTACGACATCCACCACAATTGCATCAACGAATGCCAATGCTAGTACAGAAATGATGCTCAATGAGTTTGAGAAACTTGGGAAGACCCAGCAGAAACAGATGGAAAAGTTGCAGTTGCAATTTGATGAGAAGATTAAAGCATTGGAAAATTTTCACGGAGAAGCAAACAAGGAACCTGAGAAGTTTGCAAAGACTTTTCCTACCAAGGAAAATGTCTGGTGTTCTATTTGTACAGGAAATCACACAATGAACGAGTGTCCTCAATTGAAAAAACGAATGGAAATCAGTGTTTGCCATTTGTGTAATTCACCTGACCATGAGACTGCCTTTTACAACTTCAACCCTTGGATGATTCAGCAACGGTATGCCTAGATGGGATATTGAGATCCACAGTATGGAGGCAATCCAGCAGCAAGACTACGACAATATACTCTTGGATACCCATAGCGTCTAGCCTTGCCTGCCCCACCAAAGCACTCCGCTCCTCCTGCCAATTTGATGGAACCAGAACCTTACGAAAGTGTTGAGCAATGGAGCTATGGTAATGATCAGGAAGGTGGATCTTCAGAACAGGATGCCATTTATGTTGTCGCTCAACAACAAGCCTCGAGAAATTGGGCCAGAGCACCACTTGGATGCTTTGCATGTGGAGAAAATCACAGAGTTGCAGAATGCCTAAATAAAAAAAAAATTGTACCATTCTGTCGTGATTGTGGATATGGGCATTGCTATAAAGACTGTCCAGCAAGACCGAAGCCACCACCAGCTACAGTACTTGTAAATTTGATAACAATCAAGCAAGGATCGGTAGCTCAAAATAAACCAAGTGCACCCTTGATGGTGGTCACCAAAGCACAAAAGCAAAAAGAACCAGTAGTGGATTCAGTACCTGCTAATTCTATACCATTGAACGATACACCAACAACATCGGAAGTTTATCCAAATCTTAATGCAGAAAAACGAAGATATTAGGATATGAGACAGTGGATTAAGCATTTGCAAGAAGAAGAGGAACTTGAAGCTGCTAAAGTAACAGCTGAAGTTCGGTCTTCACCATTGCAGCCATCAAGAAATTTACGTACGGATATGAATGATCAATTACATCATCACGAAGAACCCTTCAAGATGACGGAACCGGAAGCACCACATACAGAATTACTCATGAATATTTTGTCTAGCAAGATCAATATCTCATTGGGAGAGCTCCTAAAGTTGGTGCCAAAAGCAAAAGAAATCTTAGCACAAAAGTTAGCTCAAGAAAAATCAGAAGACCATCAAGAGCCGCTCTTTTGTGCTGGATTTGAAGAATCTAACGATGTACTACATGTTGGAGCAGCTTGGGAAAGTGAACAGAAGAATATCACTCTGCCAATAAAACATAGACAATTTTCTAAAGAAGCAGCCGTGATAGATGGGCGGTTCAGGGGTTAATCTGATTTCTACAAAGCTATGTACAAAATGGGGCCTTACAAAGATTAAGCCTGCTACTTTTGCTATTAAGCTAGCTGATCAAACGACGGTTCGTCCACGAGGAGTGGTAGAAGATATACATGTCAAGATTGCAGGAGTACAGTTCGTCATTACTTTCGTCGTGATAGACTTACCAGAAGCACCAAATGTCTACCGAGTTCTCTTAGGACGTCCATGGTTACGAGTTGTGCAAGTAATTCATAACTGGGGTACCGGCAAAATCACTTTTGAAAATCGTGAACGTGCAGTTAAAATTGATCCTACGACTTGGACTGTCAAGCCAGTGGTTCAAAAAGAGGATGACGATTCATCAACAACGGATCACACTTGTGATCGACCAAAGAAAAAATTGGGAGTTCACTACGATTCTCAAACGGATACTGTCAATTGGAACGAAGCTCTTGCAAAAATTGATTGTATAACAGGATATATGTGTCAACAAGATAGTCAATCACAGATGAGCGAGATTTCCTTGTTAGATCGAACTTTGGATACGCCAATCACGTTTCCACTAAATGTGCTGAATGTAGCCTGGATATCAACGGAACCTATACTAGATCCAATTGAGGATGATCTCATACCAATGGGCCATGCCTTAACTTATGATGGTAATGCAGAACTTACGGATGAATAGATTCTACATCATATGGATCCGACTAGATTTGGAGTGCGTAATGTTCCTGATGAACCAACAATCAAATCGCCCAAAGCAGTAATATTGACGGGAGACAGGATGACAGGTTTGATGACGAAGAAACAAGCAAAGCAACATTATAATATGGTCTTGAAATGGGAAACTCCCCCTCAAAAGTTTGATTCAAAAGAAGTGCCACCTCTATTGGATAAAGAAAAAGGAAAAGTCAAGAATAATTCTTCAAGTCAAACCTCCAGCAAGACATCATCGTCTAGGAAGTCTTCACCTGAGAAGAAAGATTTATCATCCCGGAAGTCATTACCTCCACGATCAATTCCTGCTAAGAAGACTAAACGAAGATCCAAGACAAGTCCTTTTGAAAAAGAACAAGCAATGTCGGGATGCATCAATATGGATTTTATCACCCTTGCCTTCAGTAAGTGGAAGGAAGAGAAATCCAAGTTTTACATCACCTTCCAAGGAGCCACACACAAGGTGTACGTCACTGAGGCCGCACTTGCAACTATAGGAATCTCATCCGGTACGCACGCCTCACCCAATCACAAGCACGCCAAACAGGCCATCAAGCCATACATTGACCTCACCAACGATCTGCATTGGACTAATGATGGTTACCTTCTGGAAGCCATCACTGAGCCTTCCATCCACGCCGCTGCCCAATTGTTGAATCATTTCCTGATGGTTGGCAACCTCAAGAAAGACCGCATCACATCTCAAATCCTTTACAGGATAGTGGAGTCCCACATCAACTTGGCCAAAGCCCTTCGTGAACGATATAACTGGTTCAAGACTGTTTCTGGTGAGCTCAAGTAAGCTATTAAGGCCAATACAAAGCAGAAGTTCGTCGCTGGCTCTCTATTGTCCCTCTTAGCCGCTTCTCACTTAGAAAACAGAATCCATGGCTTCCACCTAGATTCTGTGCTTGCGGTTCACGAAGAAGCACCATCCGAGTCATCTCACCAGGCCTCAAGTTCTCATAGTCATCGTCGTCCACGCAGCAAGATCGTAATTCCTGACTCGCCTTCTGTGTCACGATGTCGTACTAGGCCTACCTCGTCAGCTGCGCTTCCACCCCCTGCTGTTGTTCGCACTGAACTTCCCATTCCCCTCACCACCGAAATCTTTGAAATGCCCCAGAGCCCAGTACCCTTTGAACCCCAATCCCCTGGAAGAGGATTCGGGCATATCCATGAAGCTACTGTTGGTGTCGAAGATGCCAGTCAGCAACCACCCACACAAGGTAGCCCAGCCACATTTCGGGTCGACACAGCTGTCAAGTCACCAAAGCAGTTCAACGCCACGGTGCCTGAAGGGTTTGAAGACAAGGATATTTTAGAAGAAGAAGAGACTTTGGCACCTAATCCATGCCTACCACAGACAGTACCATCAGGGTCTCTTGCTGCTGCCACCTCCATGATTGTCGATTCTGGTGATGCTCTCAGGGTTAGTTTCAAGCCTTCGACAAGTGATCCAGTCTATGTTGGATAAAAAAAAAGAAATGGAACAGAGGATCTCTATTTTAGAATCCGAAAACACTCTGATCAGCCCAAAAATTGTCCAGCTGGATCGAGAGGTGAAGATAGCCAAGCAACATGAAGAAAAGGCTGAAAGCGAAAAGACATTGGCCCAGCAACAAGCTGATCGTTTGGAAACCTACATCAGCTCCCTGCAAAATGTTCTGACAACCGCACAGGATCAGGTAGATAAGGCAGTGCAAGATGCCAAGCAACAGGTGCAACTGCTGAAGGGGCAATTACAAATGGCCGAACAAGACCGCACACGGCTTCAAGGTGAATTGGACGCGACCACCCTTGAGCGTGATGCATATCTGCAAACACAAATACCCGATCATCCAGTCACACCAACGGAGATTGCATATTTGTTCACGAAAGTGAAAACATACAAAGTGGCCCTTCAGGGATAGATTCAAAGGAGCAGCTTCAACCGAGTTGGCAAAGACAAAAGAGACCATCAACGCCTATGAAAAAGACGTCGCTTAAGTGTTGGAAGCCAAACCACAAATCCCCGTCCCGATCATGCCGCAATTCTCCCCTTCGCGCCAAGAAGTTGTGCAGATGGATACAGGGGTTGATTCGAGCATGGACCAGGGGGGAGCGCCAGATCTAGCAGATCAACTGCAAACTATACCGGAAGTACAAGCGGGTCCATCCTCATCAAGGATAGGCCATTTATTCATAAGGCCCATCAGCGTCGAGGACCAAATCCAGACCTTCTTAAAACAGCATCCACATGAGTCTTCGCGTGGTGGATGGGTTCTCAAATTTAAGACCTCCGAGATCGAGGCCGGCAAAGAATTGGACAAAATACCTGTATTGGGAGAGCAGCCGGCATGGAGAATCACGAAATTTGAGAAAACTCCGGAATCAATCAGGAGTTACGTCGCCAGCCCTCGCCAGTTGTGGGTAGATCCTTATTACGTGCCAATGCTGCGAAGACAAAAATGGAAAGATTTGGGATTGGCTATGGATAAAATCATCATCCATATGCCCAATTGGCCAATCATCCACCAGTCTTACAACTGGAATATTTCAGTGGATTTTCATTGGGCCTTACAAGCATATCAAAGAGAGTATGTCCACTCTCCGGATCCAATAGTGTGACAATCGGCAATGTTTGCAAAAGATCTAACTCTGTTGGCGTCAGTGGCAACCAAATGGGAAGATTGCCTTCCTACCCTGGCATTTGATCCAAATAAGCTGATGGCCTCAGAGCTAATCAAAGATCAGCTGCCGATTGCTCGACTGTATTTCCGTGCGGCTATGATGGAAGACTCTTGGGATCCCGCTTCACCTCATGGACAACTTCCAAGTGGATTGTCGGAGCCCACCGTTGTTTCCTGCCGCATAATTTGGATCTCAATACTGCATGCCTTGACTTTATGGAGAAGGTGCAGTATCATTTAATTAAGATTCGGCACGAAGCCAATAAAGGTCTCCAATAACTGCATATTGCAGGTGTCGTGGGACCGCCACCAGTTTTGGTGGAGGATACTGTTGGAGGGTTTGCGGATCCCAAGGCAACCCTAACCCTAGTTAATAAGTGAGAGGGATTTGGCACCCTGCGTGTGTAAGTCCAACCCAACGACCACATAGTTATTTGATTGATTAGTTAAAATTGAATAAAAGGACTTTAGGCCTTTTTGCGAGACTTTTAATGTCGCAGGGCCTAAATGTCAAGTTAGTGAATAAAGTTGGGTTTCCCTCCAATTTTGATGGTTCCCACACTTTTTTAAATTTGAATAAAAATAGAGGCAAGACTGGACCAATAGGATTCAAAGGCCAGGGTCCTCCTCTCTACTATAAAAAGGGACCAACTCTAGTTGCTCCTGATGTTCATTTCCTCATTTCAGCTAAAGCAGATTGGTTCTCTTTAGAAATGGATTGATGAATGTCCTTGCTCTTCCTCTCTTTTCCTCCATTTCTCATGCTTTCTTTGTATTTTGCTAATTGTTGGATTTGATCATTATTGGGATTGCTATTTCTTATGCTTTTTGTGAGAGAGAAAAGGAGAGAGAGAAGAGTAAGTTTCTATCATTGTTGTGGATTTAGGGTTAATAAAAGTAGGGTTAATGGATGTAGTCTTAATGCTTAGTGTTAATGGATGTTAGTGTTAGATCCTCCATTCATGTTGAAATCTGAACTATATACTATCGCTCTCATGGGAACGAACCTCCGCGTGACAACTAGCTCCGTCTCTTTGATGCTAGATTGACTAGATCTTGGATTCAGGTTAGGCAAGAAAAGAAACCCACTACAAGATGTCCAATTAAGTTATTGTCCTACTGCTAGTATGTTGGTTGATATCTTGACTAAGCCTCTATCAAGAGAAAAACATGTTGCATTATGTAGCTTGCTCAATTTCATTTGGGATCTATGGAATTAAGCTTAAGGGGGGGTGTTGGAATTAAGCATCACTCCAACTCACCAAAACTCGACTCATTTGTATTCACGTCATCGGGACACGAATCATTCGAGTTCGTCTCATTTTCTGAGCACCAGGTACATTATGTAAATATACGTCTTACTTTCTAAAGTTGAGCATCTGTGCAATAATCAACTGAAGCAGAAGCGGGATCGACAACGAACTCTTTGAGTTCAAGTTACTCGACTACATTCTCTTCATTCTCATATGAACTCAAAGTCTTTGGTTCGAGATCCACGTCATCCATACTGCCCTGTCAGACGCAGACCACATCGTAGTTTGCTTTAACACTTTTTCAATAACTACAATGTTTCACGCTCGTTGCCTACACAGTCATTATAATTGCTCCATGTACATATATACATAACGACAACTCACGTAAATGATGATGAGTCAATTTGTGATGAATGCATGCAAGTGGAGAAGAGTAAATCAGAGTTCATGCGTGAACTCAATTGTGTCTTTATTATCTGATTCCATAGGATCAGAGATCTTAGAGAGAGTAAAAGCCATTCAGAAGATAGAGATAGTTATTTAATTTGTAACTATCAAAGTAAGATCACTGCACACAACAATGCACCATTACTATAAACCATTCTTGGGCACAGGATTGTGATTTGATTGTTGTACTCACAATTGCTTAATTCATATTCTCTATTCTTCTTATGTGTATTGCACTACGATTGCCTTTTGATAGTTTTCTTTCTCTATGACACTCACTCAATTCAGAATGTCTAATCTCAAAGCTAGCATGGTTGTCTTAGACGCCTAACTGTTCGCACCTTCATGGTTGTCTCTGACACCTACAAGACATTCATCCATTCGATCTAAGTTAATGCTTATGCTGTAGATTTGGTAAAGATCTTGAAATGTTCTCTATGTTGGAGCTGTGTCTCTTCTTCCGCACCTAATTTATTGGAGAGCACCCCAATAGTATGTGTGTGTGTGTGTGTATCTATATATCTATATCTATATCTATATATATATATATATATATATATATATATAAACTTATGTATAGTTTTGCGCATGTGTATGAGTGCACCCATGCATCCTCCTCCCCTCACCCATGCATGAGCTTTTTCTAACTAAAAAACTTGGAGAGGAGGATGCATATATGGGGAATGTGCATATCCTCATACATTTGCACATTGTGTGCATTGACGAGTGGACCCCAAAAAGATTCCCCCCCCCCACTTACTAACTTCAAATATTTGAAGTTTGAAGTTATGGTTTTATTTTCTTCACACACTTCAATGTGCTTTAAATTTTAGATAATAATCTTTATTACATGACTTTCTTATTTATTTTGAATTATCAAAGTTTTACCCCTAAATCATGAACATAAAAATTTTCTTGACTACTTTAAACTAGTTTTTTTTTTTCAATCCTTCAAATTCCTATTTTGGCTCGCCATTTTCAGGAATGTTTAACCACAAGTCCAAACTCACTAGCTTTAACTCCTAAATCGTTACCCACAAGCTTTTATCCATGGGCCAAAAAATGCACAATTAAAAAAAATGGAGGGGGATGGGGTGAGGGGAGTAAAAGAGACAATAAAAAGAGAAAAATAGAGAGGGAGGGGGGATCTGGAACACACGTGCATGCACACACGCACGCACACACGTGTGAGTGAGTGAGTGAGTGAGTGAGTGTGTGTGTGTGCGCGCGCATGCCTGTGTGTGTGTGTGTGCGTGTGCGTGTGTTTGTTGTGTGTGTGTGTGACCGACACGATGAATGCGTGTGTGTGTGTGTGTGTGTGTGTGCGCGCAGACACACACACACACACACACACACACATCTCCATATAAAAAACCTTTTGTGGATGAGATATATTGTATGAAGTATAGAGTCTAGTCTTTCTCTCTCTCTCTCTCTCTCTCTCTCTCTCTCTCTCTCTCTCTCTCTCTCTCCACAGGCTGACCAACCACCCATAGAGGGAGGGAGGTCCCTCCATGCCCCTGAAAAAAATGAAGAAGGTTAAATGTGTGTGTGTAGATATATAAACAAGGAGTGCCTCCATTCCATTAAAAGTAAATTTATCAATATTTACCCCCCCCCACGCACGCACACACACACACACACACACACACACACACACACACACACACACACACACACACACATTTTTTTCTTCAATGGAAACCTCTCATAAAAAAATATGGATGTAAATCCACTTAAAAATGTGAACCCCCACTCTCCATAAAACAAAAAAAGCAAAGGCACTTTTTGGCTCCCCATAAATTAAGTTTTCTTTTTTTAAAAAGGAGACAAAAAAAAGTCCCCATCAAGAAAGAAATCCCCACCCCCCCAAAAAAAAAAAAAAAACTAAGGCTTTTATGGGAGGAGCATATCTTTTTTTAACAATCCCCCGCCCTTTTTTGTCACATGGCAAAACCACACCAACCCATCTCCCCCGAGCACTTAAACCGTCGGCCTCTTGTCCAAACAACTTGCTTTTAACCATTAGGGAGCATACCCGCACTCCGCCCACCCCATATGTTCTTGCACAGTCATACACACATGCACACACCATCGGCCACATAAATCACACATGCATACACACACACACACACACCATTAAGCAAAAATCATACACACAAATCCACATACACAGATACCACATGCACTCACGTACATACACACAATACATCGGCCTCAACGCGACCATCGACCATCCATTGCCCGTCAACGACGGGCACTCTTTACTAGTATATTTAAACTTATGTACACTTTTGCGCATGTGTATGGGTGCACCCATGCATCCTCCTCCCGTCACCCATGCATGAGTTTTTTCTAACTAAAAAACTTGAGGAAGAAGATGCATGTATGGGAAAAAGGATGCATGGCCCTCCTTCCCATGCATGCATATATATTTGTGTACGTGTAGATATGTATTGGGCAATTATATGTATGTATGATGGAAGACTCTCTCCTATACCCTACTTTCTCTCCTCTCCTATACCTTACTTTCTCCCCTCTCACCCAATTTTTTCCTCGCACTCTCCCCCCAATTTGAATTTCTCTCTCTCTCTCTCTCTCTCTCTCTCTCTCTCTCTCTCTCTCTCTCTCTCTCTCTCTCTCTCTCTCTCTCTCTCTCTCTCTCTCTCTCTCTCTCTCTCTCTCTCTCTCTCTCTCTCTCTCTCTATGTCTCGCTCTCTGTCTCTCTCCTCGCTCTCTCCTTCATCGCCTACGTGCTCTGAGCACAGTCATCGCCATTCCTCACCATCATCGCCATTCCTTAACATATGTGCTCTCTCCCTCACTTCCTCTCTACTTGCTTTCTTCTTTACTCTTTACCTTCAGGGATTTGGAACTCCTGCCCACTACGCCATCATGGGATGAACTGATTAACCGATCAAGTGTTTCTACTGCTCCATGCTATTACTACATTAACAGTAATTTCAGTTTATCTTAGCCCAATATGCCTTCAAAACAAATCACTTGCGATCTTATTGGTTTTAATGACATTTCTATCTATTTTTCATGCCATTATTGGACCGCCATATCTACTACCACTCCGGACCTCAAAAACAAAAATCATTGTAGCTATGTTGTTGGTAGGTAGTGGGTGATCTGGAACACTTATGTAGCTTCAAAGTATATACGGTAATGTCTGTAGTTGATTATTGCCAAGACATAACCTCATTTACCGCAAAATATGAGCTCTTTGGTTGTTATATGTAGAAGAAACAAGAGTCCACCTGAAGGGGTCTTCAGATTAGCAGAAAGATCATGTTTATGCTGCTTGGCATTGTTTGGCAGGGTAAATACAGCGTTTGGACGTTTTTGCTAGATATTGCTGATCAAGTGTACGTGATTTCTCGGAGATGAAGACATGCTGAAACTGGTTCAATATTTACTTTTCAGTCGATCAGAACTACCTGCTTGGTAAGTTCCTATTGAGTATGAGCTTTGAAGTTTTGAACACTTCCAATAAAAAATCTACACCCATCGATACCTCCCTTGCTCTCGACATTGGACTACATCTCTCACTGGCTTTAGCGCTCTCCACTAGATCGTGTTCTCTCTCTCGGGCGCATTTGCTAATATCTCTCTCTCTCTCTCTCTCTCTCTCTCTCTCTCTCTCTCTCTCTCTCTCTCTCTCTCTCTCTCTCTCTCTCTCTCTCTCTCTCTCTCTCTCTCTCTCTCTCTCTCTCTCTCTCTCTCTCTCTCTCTCTCTCTCTCACGGTTCCTCTCTCACGGCTCCTCTCACTGTTCTAACGGTTCTCATGATGCTCTATCTCTCACGGTTCCTCTCACGATTCCTCTCTCATGGTTCCTCTCTCACGGCTCCTCTCACTATTCTAACGGTTCTCGCGGTGCTCTATCTCTCACGGTTCCTCTCTAACGGTTCCTCTCATAGTTCCTCTCTCACGGTTTCTTTCACTGTTTTAACGGTTCTCACGGTGTAGTCCTCTTTGTTTGACGGTATCAGCCTTCAAAAGAAAGGTTCCTTCTCGAGCCATCAGCTCCTTGTATCACAAGCAATCATGCAAACCAGGCAAAGCACGAGTACTAAGACTCACCACAAATACATGCAAGCAAGACACTCAGGCAGGTTTACTAACAGGTAACAAAGACAAGGTCCCCCTTTGAGATGGTCTTGCCAACGGACCTTTGCCTGGCCGCACCCATACAAATCGATCACAGAATCAGCCCACATCTATGTTGACTTGAACATGGATCTTGAAATTATTCCAAGATTGGCTCTATGCTTGATGAAGGAATTTTTGCTCAAAGGTTTGGTGAGCAAATCTGCAATACATGTCAATGTGCTCCAAGTAGATTTCCCCTCCAATGAGCTTCTCTCTCACAAAGTGATGTGCAACTTCAATGTGTTTGCTCCTTGCATGAAATATTGGATTGTTGGCAAGGGCTTGTGCTGAAATATTGTCACACATGATCAAAGGTAGATCATCTTCCTTGATAGTCTTTAGCTCCATAAGCAACCTCTTGATCCAAAGCACTTCTTTTGTTGTTGTAGTAAGTGCCTTATATTCAGATTCAAGATGAGAGTGATATGGTATCTTGCCTTTTGGAAAGCCAAGATATTAAATTTCCTCCAAGATATATGACATATGCACTTGCAAATTTCCGATCTACTTTATCACTAGCAAAATCCGAGTTAGAATAGCCAACAATTGAAAGATCTTCACTTTTGTATAACAAACCATAATCTTAGGTTAAAGATATGTACCTAAGTACCCTTTTGGCCATTTTCCAATGATGAATAGTAGGATTTTGCATAGCTTGGCTTAACTTATGAACACTAAAACTTACATCAGGCCTAGTTATGGTAAGCCAAACTAAGGAGCCTATAAGACTCCTAAAAAGAGTGATGTCCTCAAAGGATCTTTCATCACCTTTATTAGGGTCTTTTACAATCTGCTACATAGGAGTATCAATACTCTTACAATCTAGAATATTAACTTTTTCAACATTGAAAGAGCATACTTTGATTGACAAACAAAAGCTTTCTCATTATGGAAGTCAATCTCTAATCCTAAGATGTAATGAATTTTTCCAAGATCTTGCATCTTGAATTCTCTTCCAAGTGCAATTTTGGTTTCTTCAACTAAAATGATACAACTTCCTGTTAGGATAATAACAATATCACTATCATAAAACTTGACATACAAGATCATAGTTACTAAGATTGAATCCTAGTGAGACAAGCAAAGTGTTAAGTTGATAATACCACGATCTTGGTGCTTGCGTTAGTCCCCCTCGGGTAGAGAGAGAAAAAGCATCATGAGCTCACAAGTAGAGAGAGAAAGCTAGAAATCCAATAACTCACAAAATCCATGAAATCACCAAATCAATTAGATCCAAAATGAGGAGTACAATGGTACTTGTAGATTCATGAGCTACCACTATGCTTAACTATGATTGGATCACACTTTGCCATCTCTTAATCCTATTGGACCATTGATCCATGCACCTCTAAATTCTATTGGACTATATTCAAGCACATCTCAAATTCCTATTGGACCACACATGGTTCCACCTCTAAAACCTATTGGACCTCTTAAACTTCATCAAACAAAAGCATTACACTTGTCTACACTCTAATTGGAACAAGTTTGGCCTCCTACTCGATTTTGGCTCAATAGTGGCATTACAAGTGAAAATGGATAATTTGCCATCTATGCCAAATTTGACTCTATCAACATCCTACACCTAAATGCTTGACTATGAAATTCTATGAGACCCCTATATCAAACATTTTGATTTACTTTACAATTCTCCACATGTGGGAACATCCTCCACACATGTGAGATTCACTTACAAACTTCTATCATAAAAAATACCAAGCTAGATTTTTGCCAATTTCTCACACTCCTCCTCAAAAAATAGCTTGGAAAGGTACTAGATCACTTGAGAAGTTTGTAAATCTTTTTGAGTGGATCCTTTGTTGTGCATAGGAAGTGAAGATCAGCCAAGGGATCCATCATAGCAGCACCCTCACCATATCCATGATAAGATCTCTTTGGTAGAGATCTCTTGCCAATGCCTTTGAAGAGTGCTCCACCAATATGCCACTATGATCATGGGCTTCCTCCATGCTTGATGATGATCTTTGATTTGAAAGTTCCACTTGCATGATGGATACACCATAAATAGAGAAAACTGAGGCTTCCAAGCCTCATAAGGATCATGGAGATCAAGATCATAAGATGTGAAACACTGATGATTATCAAGATTATGCTTTCTAGCTTGACTAGTCCACATACAATGAACTATATCCATAATGGATCTAATCTTGATATCAAAGACTGATCTTTTTTAGGCTAGTTACTCTCTCAAGGATGTAAGTGTCCACTTTGGATGCCTCACTTAATCTCAAGAGGAGTTTACAATTTGCCTCAAAACATGTGAAAACATGATTTTCAAAAAAGTGAGTACCAAGCTCAATCTTGTTCTTACTATGCTTAGCTATGATTGGATTACACTTTGCCACCTCTTAATCCTATTGAACCATTGATCCATGAACCTCTAAATTCTATTAGACTATATTCAAGCACACCTCAAATTCCTATTGGACCACACATGGTTCCACCTCTAAAACCTATTGGACCTATTAAACTTCATCAAACAAAAGCATTACACTTGTCTACACTCTAATTGGAACAAGTTTGGCCTCCTACTCTATTTTGGCTCAATAGTGGCATTACAAGTGGAAATGGATAATTTCCCATCTATGCCAAATTTGACCCTATCAACATCCTACACCTAAATGCTTGACTATGAAATTCTATGAGACCCGTATATCAAACATTTTGATTTACTTTACAATTCTCCACACGTGGGAACATCCTCCACACATGTGAGATTCACTTACAAACTTCTATCATAAAAAATACCAAGCTAGATTTTTGCCAATTTCTCACACTAATGAAAATCTGCAATTTTCATCGACTTCCACCCAATCCAGCCTTGTCAACTATTTATTGCTTCAAATTTTTCCTTCGGGATTCCCACTCAACCTAACACCTTGAATTTGTCGCATTGACAATGATCTAACGGCCTTCAAGGCTCTGTTACTTAATTACAAAACTGATAGTGAAATTGGCAATTCTCCACAAATTAACATAATCATAAAAAGGAACTGAGCAACACTTCACACAAGCATCATTGCAACTATAAAAAGCAAAGCCGTAATACTTAGAATTTGCTTCGAACAGGAACACAGATCATGCTACACAGTAACACAGACAGAAAACACTCTCCACAGCAAGCTCATATAGCAACTGTATTTCTCAAAATGAAATTACACTGTACATATAGTTGTTCACTCAGGCAATCCATGCATGACCCAGGTTGCCGTTGGCGGGATGCGTGTCCCGTGGACTTGCCTCGTGGTGAGGCCAACTGATCCTTATCAACTGATAGGACCCACAGTACAGTAGCACAGTGATTCTACTTTAATTCTAACTCTCTCCCTTAAAGTAGAGTCTACTTTTTATACAGTCATATACATAGCTTTAAAGTCAAAAAACTTTAAGTACAGAAAGCTTTGATCTAAACTTATCAAAGTTTTCTCCAACAAGTGGCTTAGTGAAAATATCAGCTAGTTGTTCTTCTGTACAACAATGAACAACATGAATTTCAAGACTCAGCAGCCTCTCACGTATAAAGTGATACTGAATCTCAATGTGTTTGGTTCTCGCATGGAAAACTGGATTATTTGCTAGATCATGTCTATCATCTCTTGATTATTTCCCGTAATAATCAAGTCATCAACATAAAGAGCAGTCAAAACAACCATACCATCAAAGCATAAGACATAGATTTGGATTAGAATGTGTTCTCACCATCCCCTTTGAATGAAAGTAGGCATCAATCCTGCTATACCACGCACGTGGTGCCTGTTTAAGACCATAAAGCACTTTCTTCAAGCGACATACTTTATTTTCCTGTCCCTTCACTACAAAGCCTTCAGGTTGATCCATGAACACTTCTTCTTCTAACTCACCATTTAGAAAAGCAGATTTCACATCCATCTGATGCAAAAGCCAACCAAAATGTGAAGCTAAAGCAACAAGTAAGTGTAGAGTATTCCACTTACATACTAGCGCAAAGGTCTCCTCATAATCAATGCCTTTACTTTGTGCATACCCTTCGATAACCAATCTTGCTTTGTGTTTTGCTATACTTCCATCTGCATGGTACTTAGTCCTGTATACCCATTTGCAACCAATGGGTTTCTTGCCAACTGGTGGTTCTACTAAGTCCATGTGCTATGCTTAGCAATTGACTCCATCTCCTCTCCCATGGCCTTGACCCAAATGTCATCATCCTTCGCTTCACCATAAGTCAAAGGTTCTTTGCTTTCAATAATGCTACATAAGAGAGCATAATTTGCTTCATACCTTTTAGGTTGTGTCTTCTCTCTTGTTGATCTTGTAGCTCTCCCTAGCTAGATGATCCTGGAAAGTCATCCATGTCACAGCTCTCCAACAATCTCTCAAACCACTTAGGGAGCTTCCTGTCAGGTGATCGGCTTCCTAGTGAAAATGTATCCCATTGTACATCCTTCTCCTTGCATTTGTCACCTGCAACTTCAATCCTTCTTGCACCAAAAGGTTTGCCTCTACCTCTCCAACCTGTCTCTTGAGGTTGAGTAGTAGTACCTTGAGATGTATCCTCATATTCATCACTTGGAAGGTCAATGAATGGATCATCATCAGGAGGTATCCTCACTATACCATCTTTCCCACTGGATGTTCTATCTTCTCAGCATCCTCGTCTTCATACATCTTGGATTCATCAAAGATAACATCACGGCTTACATGGATTTTGTTTTCCACTAGATCAAAACATCTATAGCCCTTTACACGTTCATCATATCCTAGGAATATACACTTGATAGCTTTCACATCAAGTTTACGTCTCTCTTTAGGAATGTGTACAAAGGCCTTACATCCAAAGATTCGCAAGTGGTTCACCTTTGGCTTCTTCTTCGTGAATGCTTCCTCAGGTGTTATCTTTGGTATGGCAATGGTAGGACTTCTATTTTGAGATAGACTGCCATACTGCATCCTTCTGACCAAAAATCTTTTGGTAGTTTCATCTTAGCTAGCATAGATCTGGCACTTTTAACAATCGTACGATTCTTGCATTCAGCTACACCATTGAGAGCAGGAGTATGAGCTTGCGTAAATTGTCTTTTAATCCCACATTGATCACAAAGATCATTGAAGTCATTAGACCTGTACTCACCTCCACTATCTGATCTTAGGACTTTGATCTTCCTACTTGTCTGATTTTCGACCAATGCTTTGAAGCTCTTAAAATTGTCAAATGCATCCGATTTCTTCTTCAAGAAGTAGATCCACATCTTACGTGACATATCATCAATAAAGGTTATGAAATAGAAGACTTTCTCATAGGCCCACATAAGTCTGTGTGGATTAAATCCAGGATGTTCTTTGCCCTTGCAACACCCCCTTTCTTGAACTTCTCTTGATGCCGCTTCCCATATACACAACAAACTCAGCAGACTCGAATGTTTACTTCAAATCTGTATCAGAATACTTCATCATCATCACTCTCTACGTAGATGATAAACTCTTATTCAGTAATAATCTGATTTGATGAAGGATACAAAATGCATGCTGACCTAGGAATACAAGATGACTGACATGGGTCCAAACATCCCACTATTGTCTCGGAATCCAAATTCAACGAGATTGACCCAACAAACTGACCTTTATCAGTCAGTAATGATATCTCAACAACGTGCTGGAAAAGTATGGAATGGCCAACTGCAAACCCAGTCACTTTCCACTCGACCCTGGACTAAAACTATCAAAGGAACAGTCTCCTCAAACTGAGGCAGAAAAGGAAGAAATGAAGCGCTACGCATTTCAATCCATCATCGGCTCACTGATGTATGCAATGATCTGCATGTGACCAGACCTTGCATATTCGATCAGTTTACTCAGCCAGTTCCTGTCAATCCAAGTGTAGTTCATTGGAAAGCGCTAACAAAGCTCATGAAGTACATCCAAGCAACGAAAACTCTCAACATCTGCTACGGAGGCAGCCAAACTGCCAACATCCTTGAAGCCTACACAGATGCGGATTGGGCAGGAGATGTCGACACCAGAAAATCAGCTTCTAGATTTGTATTTTTATACAACCAAGGCCCAATCTGATGGAACAGTTAGAAGCAGACCTCAGTTGCATTATCATCAACGGTACATAGCTGCCACAAATGCAACCAAAGAGGCAATTTGCCTAAGAAAACATCTCGCAAACCTGAACCTTGCACAAACGCTTCCTACAACAATCTATTGTTTCAGTCAAACCACAATAGCACTTTCTCTCAATCCGAGATTTCACTCTCGAAGAAAACATATAAAAATCAGGTATCATTACCTTAGAGAGAAAGTGCACAGCAATGAAGTAGAATTAATTTTCTGCAGAACAAACTACATGGCAACATATCACTTGACAAAGGCTCTACCAAAGGAGTAACATCTCAGATTTAATGATATGTTAAATCTGAAGATCACAGTTTTTCAAGATCCTCATTAAGAGGAAGTGTTAGATTTCTTATGCTCAGTCTTAAAAATCGTTAAGTAATGAGTGTGAAGGATTTCAGATCATTCAAGATCCAATCCATGTCCGTGATCTTTGGTTACAAAAAGGAGCAAACCAACAATCCTGCCAATGTAGAAAAATCAGCATCTAGATACAAAATGAGATGCAAACTCTAAGGGATATTGATCAAACATGAACCAAAACATAAAATATGTTTGCTGTTCGTACAATTCATCAGCAAAACCAGCCAAGAATGCTAGTACAATTCCAACAACGAGATATTGCAAGACAATGTAGCTAGTTTGTCCATATCTTGACAATTTGCACACATCCACATGAAATAGCTCAAACATGAGATAGAACAAGTAAAGTAAACTTGAACAACACTTCCTTGCTGATCCTTTGACCTTACTCGAGTCTTCAATAAGCTGCAAAAACAGATCCATAACATCTTTGCCAATTACCTCTCCTTTGATGCTCTTGACTAGCTCCAAATTGCCACCTTTCCTTTTGTGTTGTTGAAGCCCTTTGAGATCAACCTCTTAATCTTCCTTTTGACCATCGAAGTCATTGAACAAACTTTGTTTTCCAGATCCATTACTTGCTTTTCCAGTATGAAGACCATGAGAACCAATATCCACTTGCATAGCATTATCTACACAAGAAAATTCTCCAAAACATGTGAGTAAAGCAAAATGTGTCGCTTCCACTTGCTTATCTTTCTCTTGATCATCAAAGATATCAAAGATATGAATATCTTTAGACCTGAACCTCTAGAAATACTCCCTCTCAAACATATGATCTATATCCAACAAGATGTCATCAATGCTTGATCTCGAATTTCCACAAAGGTTAGTGAAAACAATGTCACCAATGTCACCATCATAAATCAAAAGATAGATTTCAAACTTTCCATCCAACATGAAGTAGAGTAGGTGAAGATGAGTATCAAACCTAATAAATCCAGCCCTCTTGAGTCCATAACAAACCTCAATAAGCTCACCAATGAGATCTCCCTTGCCTTGAAGAAATTGCCTCTCGATTTGCTCCATGTAGTCTTCTCCAACCAACCTTTTGCCATCTTGATCATGAGTGATCAATTCATAATCATAGAATCCTTTGAGTTGATGAAGAGATGTGAGATCCATGCCTTGGATCTTCCCAAGAACCAATCTTCCATTGCTCTTTCCTTCATAAGACTCCCTCTTAATGATTGCATCATAAGAAGTAGAAACCTCAAAAACATTAGAAGCCATGAAAAAAATGATTAGTACCTTCAACATAAGGATGATTGAAGTACTCTCTTTTTTCAAACAAGAACTTCTACTCAATGTTTTAGGTAATGACTCATATGATAATGATTCTTCCTCACTATCATTCACAATGACATCATTCAAAGTACATCCTACTTTGAACTCTTCACATACTTCTCTTCTTCTTGAGTTGTGACTATCTTCCTCACCAATTCTCTTGATAGAACCATTTGATCTACTCTCTTTATGAAGACATGTGACTCTACTTGCTGGAAAAATGACTTTCTTGGAATCATAACAAATTAATGTAGAAGAACCACCTCCTTCAGGCATGCACCTAGCAACATCCTTTTCCATATGATCAAAGAAATCATTAGCAGCAATCTTTTCCAAGGAAAAACCTTCTCCTCCATTGATGAAGTTAGCTCTTTCCTTATCTTTTCCATGCTTGCACTTGCCATGAAGAACCTTTGAAACACCATCATTATCCTCAAGACTAGCCAAGTTAGCACAAAGATGAACATCTCCAAGAAGCATATTAGATCTTGACCTAGATCTAACATAAGGAAGCTTTTTAGACTTTGCATAAGATCCACCAATCTTATTGATGCTAAAGGGAATTTTGGAAAGTTGAGACCAATCTCCTTTTCCATTCCATCCTTTTTGTTAGCCATAACAAAAGCATCAAGCTTGAAAAGTCTACCTTGTTTATTGCCCCTAGCAACCAAGATTTCTTCCTTCATAATGAAACAAGCATTACCCCCAAACTTTACCATGTATCCTTTCTCTATCATTTGACCAACACTTAGCAAATTCTTTGAAAGTGAAGGAATGTAAAAAACACCATCAAGTATTGCTTTCCTATTAGTAGAGAGACAAATAGGAGTTGAACCAATACCTTCAATCACACACTCACCACCATTGGCCATGTGAATTGCTTTCTTGGCTCCACCATAAGTGACCAAAGAAGTAAAGAACTCCTTGTGACTAGTCATGTGTGAACTAGCTCTACTATCAATCCACCATGAATCTTTGTCACCTTCACTTGATATTGGACTTGAAGAACACATCAAAAGAGAATCACCACCACCTAGATCCTCATCATTAGTAGTAAAGTTGATTTGCTTGCTACCTTCATCTCTTTGCTTCTTCAAACATTCATTTGCAAAATGCCCTTTGATTCCACAATAAAAGCATTTCAACTTAGACTTATCTTTCTTTTCGCCAAAAGAAGAAGTCTCACCTTGATCTTGCCCTTTAGACCACTTGCCTTTGACTTTGCCCTTGAACTTGCCTTTGATGAACATAGCCTCCTCTTCACAATGAGATGTCGATGTAGATCCACCTCCTCTTGATTGAAGCCTATACTCCTCATTCACCAAGATCTCTTGCAAATCCACAATACTTGGCAAAGTCTTTTGAATAGCAAAACTTTGAACAAGATTAGCATGATCATCCAACAAGCCATTAAGTATAACTTGAACAAGTTCTACCTCCTTAATGCTTTCATCAATACATGCTAACTCATCATTGAATGCTTTAACCCTCAAAACAAAAGCATGAGTACTTTCTTCCTTCTTTTGCAAACTTTGAAAGATTTGCTTCCTAAGAGTAAGCACTCTTGATGTATACTTGGACGCATAAAGCTTCTTCAAAGCTTTCCCAGCCTCCAAAGATGATGTGCACTTACCAACTTCCTTGAGAAGTTCATTGGTAACATTCATCTTGATCATGTGTAGAGCTTTCTTTGCTCTCTTGTCATACCTCACTTGATCTTGTTGAGTTGCTAGTCTCTCCTCCAAACCTACAACAATCTCCATCAACTCATTCATCTCCAATAAGGACTCCATCCTCACCTTCCAAGTAGAATAGTTGATTGAGGTAAGCCTATCATTGCTCTCCAACATAAATCCACCACTTGTAGCCATGTTGAAGTGACCTGATCTTCTCTTTCAACCTGTTCCAATGCACAAAGCACTCTCTTGAATGTCAACAAATTAACTCAAGAAAAAATCACAAAGATATGGAACCTCTCAAATCTCTTCTAGCACTTCTAACTAGAAAATCAACACATAGAATAGTGAAATCTTGATCAACTTATGATCTATCCTCAATCTAATGATTCTTGCCACTTCCTAAGATTGAAACACACTCAAATGAAGTTCAGTAACCTCACAAACTAGAGATCCAATCAAAATTAGGGTTTTGACAAAATCACAAAAAAATGAATATCTCAAATTCTACATGCAATTTCTAGAAACTTGGTATATCTTCTAGTAGACTCCAATGAGACCTTCCTAATGCACCAAAAATCATCTAATTCCAGTAAACCAAGTGTGAAATCAGAATTGATCAAGTATCTAACCCTATATTGAGTTTTGACCTACAAAAGATCAATTCTACACATGCAAAAATGCTGATTTTTGAGTAGAGATCAATCTAGCATGCTCTAGCATTGGTAACTCCTCCAAATCCTTGCTAAAGATGGCTGATCCTTTCATAACCTGAAACACAAGAGCTCTGATACCATGTGAAGGATTTCAGATCATTCAAGATCCAATCCATGTCCATGATCTTTGGTTACAAAAAAGGAGCAAACCAACAATCCTGCCAATGTAGAAAAATCAGCATCTACATACAAAATGAGATGCAAACTCTAAGAGATATTGATCAAACATGAACCAAAACATAAAATATGTTTGTTGTCCGTAAAATTACAATACCCTATTGTATTTCACACGTGTGGAACCGAAAATAGCAATAAATGAGCATTCTACACACAAGATTGCAAGATAACACCAAGATAGTGCACCAATGAGTAGTAGAACCCAAAGAGAACCATGTATAATGATGAAATGAGAGAGAGAAGAGAGAAGATATGTCTCTCCACGAGTTACATCCTTTTATAGAGTTTCCAAACCCTATTTGGCCACTTGGCTTTCCCTCCAAAATGTAAACCCTACTATTTTTGGGTCTATATTCAATGTACCCAAAGTTCAAATTTGAATCTCTCTCAAAATCAACTACCAACTTTCCCACACTTTCAAAAAGTGTTTATTAAATGTATTTTAAACTAATATCACTTCAAAAAGTTTATCTCTAAGTCTAAAATGAGTTTTGGCCTCTTATTGACAATTTATCAAAACGTGACTAAACTAGACTAAACTAGTTGAAATCTCTCACAATGAGCATCCTGAAAACAGAAGGCCGACAACATGATTTCGGACCTTCACATTTTTTTTTCCTTTAAGTTTTTTCCCATTTATGCCTTAAACGATTTAAGACACCTTTGCTTTTGCCTTCTTCGCCCTTTTTCATGCCTTCACAAAAAATGTGATATATTGGCCAGAATGACTTACAAAATATTTCTAGACCACCTTCGCCTTTTTTGCCTCTTTGCGAAAAATGTGACACAAAACCCAGAATGTCTTAAAACCATTCTAAGGCACCTTTCGGCTTTTTCGCTGTCTTAAAACTAAGGCACGTTCGGCTTTTTCACTTCCTTAAAATATAAGGGCGTCTTCGGGATTTACATACCTTCAGTCTAACGGACACCTGCGGGTTTTTCGACTTTTTCGCATTTTTCCTACATTGGCAAACCGACATCGCCAAACGTATCAGCAACCCTAAAAACAGCTGGACAACCAAATATCCAAAAGGTGGTGAAGCGGTTACCAACTTTTGTACATATGCTACGGCTGGCATAAATAGCCTTAAAGGCTTGTAAGATATTTCCTCTCTTATAAATCTCTATATTAGCTTGAATCAAGCTATGTAAGTGTTAATTTTTTAATTTCTCTTTCAATTACAGTTATCTGTAGCCAGCGTTATCATGCTTAGCAAGCTGAAGTTATTACTTCAAGCCATTGTACTCACTGTTCATATTTATCATAGTGCAATTTTTATCTCACTACTACGTTGTTCTTTTGCGTAAACAGTATGAATTCTTCTACTTGAATATCTCTGCTACTAACTATTGCGTTTCCATTCCTACACACCTACACTTTGAGCAACCGAGCCTCCGCTGCGCTCACGACCACCGTTTTACGACAGGTACTTCATTGTGAGCTACATGCAAGTTTGATCTTTACACAACAATATTTTTGCAAAGTTCAATTCTTTGAAGCCATGTCTTCTACTTGTGGAAGAACTCTACTTGAAGTCATGTCTTCTACTTGTGCATACATAGGACTTGCGCCTTGATAACGATAACAAGAGACGTGAGCAAAACATGCACAAGTGAAACCGTGTTGCCATCCTCATCTAGCATAGCAACATCTCATCCTTATAACTGCCCTTGACGTTGTATCGGCTTCTAGTTTGGCTTCGATGGCTTTGAGATGGCACACCTTGTCTTCCATACCTTGCTTGATGAAGCTCTCGAGCTGCTCTATGAATATGTCCTCTTCCATATAGCCATATAAAATTCATTTGACACATCCATTTGAAACAAAAACCAACCAAAGTGAGAAGCAAGAGCAATGATTAGTCTTATGGTGACCATCTTTGCCACGGGTGCAAAGGTCTCATCATAATCTATGTCCTTTGATTGAGCATACCCCTTGGCCACAAGCCTTGCCTTGTGCTTAGAAGCACTCCCATCTTGATTCAACTTGAGCTTAAAAACCCACTTACATCCAATCACACTCTTATCCATAGGTAGATCAACAAGCATCCAAGTATCATTGTCCATCAATGCATTGTACTCATCACACGTAGCTTGAAACCACTCCTTTGATTCTAAGGCTTCACTAACATTTGAAGGCTCTTCAAAAGATGTGATGAAAGCATAAGAAGAAGTACTTCCATCGGCTTGCTTACCCTTGTCCTTGTATGTGAGCCTTAATGGCTCCATCCTTGACCTTGTGGATCTTCTTGGTGTGCTTGGTGTTCTTGGCTCTAGCTCCTCCTTGATCTCGACTACCTCTCTTCCAATATAGTGGTATGCATTCTAGTCTCATCAAAAATCTGAAAATGACAAACTTTTGAGAAGAGAGAATGAAGATTTTGTAACCTTTGCTTGCATTGCCATAGCCTACCATGATCCCCTTGATGGATGATGGATCCTCCTTGGTCCTTGTGTCCAAAGGGACATGTACATAGCAAATGCATCCAAACACCTTCAAGTCTTTGAGATTAGGCCTTTCTCCATACAACAACTCATAATATGTTTTACCATTTATAGAACTACATGGAACTCTATTACATAAGAAATTAGCACACATGAGAGCTTCTAACCAAAAAGTCACAAAAGTATTTAAATTCATTTGATACATATTCTTCACCATTATCACTTCTAAAAACTTTGACCTTGTGATCATGATGGTTCTCAACAAAAGTCTTGAACTTGACAAAACTCTCAAAAACATGTGCTTTAGAGGAAAGTAGATATACCCATCCATATCTTGAGTAATCATCTATGAAGGTGACAAACATTGTAAGTCCACCATTGCTCTTTGTACTAGCAAAATGAATACCCAAGTGGATCAACTCGAGAGGATGACTTGCCTTTGTGATTGAGCTTGAAAAAGGTAACTTGTGTGCCTTAGCCAAGGCAAAAGCTTTACATGCCCTTTTCTCGTTTGCAAAAGATCTTGGAAGGCCGAGAGCAAGTTCCTTGTAATACCCTATTACATGCATATTTTTATTGAATTACAACCCCAATGAACCTACTCAACTGATGAAGATAACCATTGAATATGAAGAAATATCTAATGGACACGACAATGACAAGTTATTCAAAGATATATCAAAGATAAAGAGGCCTAAATAAATGTGACTGAAGGAAGGACTATATTCCAAAGGGCAGTTACAAAACGACATGAACCTTAATAAGAAGGCTAGCCCTAAGAGCAAAACATTCTAGAAGATGCATTAATTACACCTCAAGCAAGCGTTGCAACCTTCCATGTGCTTGCTTCTCATTGGAGCAAAGCCACGTGACAAGGATGCCACCTAGGAAATGTATACTTGTGATTTTTCTATTTGATGGATTTAGTTAATTAAATTAAATAGCAAGTGGCATATCGGTTACTGAAGAGCTGCGTACTTTCGCTCTCGTTTCCTATATGTACACCACTTACGCTTTAATACAACCACCGAGTTTTTTAGGAGATCACAGAGAGAGTTTGAGTCTTCAAGTTTTCCCTTCTCTCTGCTTTCATAAGCCTTTTGCTTGCTGAGTACTTCTGTTTTTGACAGTTGCTAAGCCTCACCTTGTCGGATGTGCTTGTGATTGTAACTCTGGTCAGACACTTCCTTAGCCTTGATATTGTCGTATGCGAGCAACCATAAATTCATTGCTAAGATTGTCTTAAAACTCATTGGTTATTTGATTGTCTGTGTGATTGAATAATTGATTGCTTGGAATTTAATTGTGATGTTAACATTTGGAATCACTGTTACATTACATATATCCTGACTTACACATCCTAAAGCTTGCTCTGTGTTGTTGTGAATCAATATTTTGAAATGTGCATATGGATACTTGTGCAGTTTAAGTTAGTAGTTAGTCGTTCTTTTGAATGAGCGCTTTCTGTTGTTGAGGACAAATTGTCGGACTACATTTGGATTGTGTTGAGACATTTGTATGTTTTTCTAGCTTGGTTTATCTGATGCAACAGACCCTGCTTTATTAGGTGCACAGACCGATAGATCGGTCTGGCCGATAAGTCGGATACACCAATCTATAATGCAACATGTTCGATATGAGATTAGTCGACATCAATATCTTTCACTTTTGTATGTTTGAAACCACATTCTAACCGGTGATACTGGTCGCCAATACTTCTAAATGTCCGTTGACAACTAGCTTTTGATCAAAGAACAATAAATGAGTTAAAAACATCTCAAAAAACAATAATAAATAGTTTATCTGGGGAGCGACAATCTTTTATACTACATATCCTTACAATTAAGATAAGTATAACATGACATATGCTTATTTTTTGTGCCATTGCCGGGGATTGCTAATCTATTGGATTTAGATGTTTGTCAGTTAAAGATGAATGCCAACTGCAGAAAGCAGTTCTAGCAGTTCTAGAGCTGATCGTCTGGAAAGATACAGAAGCCTTCGTGAGAATTTTTTCAAAAGACTTTAAAAATCCTTTCAGTGTGGCTCACCTCCTTTTACCACTTATTAGGAAGCCAAAGTTTATTTCAATAACTTACTCAATAAAGTTTTTTATGGTTGATAACACAATTTTGCTAATAACTGCATAGGCAAAGTATTATATACATCTTTTTTATTTGTGATTGAGCTTGTAATGATTAGTTACAATCCAGCGCTGATGACAGTCGCATGGATCAGGTCTATACACACGTTTTGATTGATTGATTGATTAGCACAAAGTGAGTTCCCATTGCGGCTGACAACCACAAGGCTTACTCGTTTTTGGTATTCCACTTCTCTGATCCGCTATTACAACGATCCACACTGAAAAGTGATACGTTGAAAAACCACTTAGCTCAATTTTTCTATGCTATCAACACACGCATTGATATTGATTGTCTAGTGTAGAATGGATCAACATGAACAATGATACAATCGCTCTCTTTTCGATACTTTTTCACCACATAATGATTTCACAATTAGTCAATAGCTTGAGCAAATGCAAAAGACTTACAAAATGGGATGTATTGTTGTTATGAAAGGGCACCAACAGTCTACACTACCCGAACGTAACGCTACATACATTTAACGTTGTTTATGATTAAAGCATACCTCGACCACAGGTACACCATCATCATATGCAACTATGTACTGCGAAAGAATTCAGATCAATGATGATCCAAATCCATAAATTGATCTTGGGTTTAGAAAGAGAACAAATCAACAATCCTGCCAATGTAGAAAAATCAGTATCTACTCTATGAATGAGATGCAAAATCTAATAGAACTTGATCAAACATGAACCAAATCACAAAGTATTATTGATGTCCAAAAAAAACCAGCAATCTCTTCTCTTCGTTATCTTTCGATGTTGTTGAGTACCTTGGTTAACTTTTCATGGATATACCAACATAAACGTATATAGATATGTAGATTTTAGAAGTAGATTTTTCTTTTTTGCAAAGTTTATTATTTTTGTAGGTAATTTGAAGTCCTTAAAAGGTTGAAACATCGTCCAAAGCTGATTTATTTGGTTCTATGCTATTTTTGTTGAATAAGTAGCTTCTTTTTGTACAAGATAAAGATATGAAATTAGAGGATTCATAGTTTCAATCTAACTTAGACATGCTGGAGTTAGGATTGAGCGTAGGTCCTTAGCAAGCGTAAAGTTGATGCTTACAAAAACCTTAAAGAATGTCCCATCCAACTAGATGTGCTTCCCCTTTGGTTCAAAATGTGATTGTGAAGTGAAATTTTGTGTCCTCATATTCTCCTAATTTGTGAAATTGGTTGCAAATTGTCAATCCAAAACCTTGAAAGAATTCACTTCTTGGTAAAACTTGTAGTATTGTGTTGGCTTCTAGGAGAATTTTTTCATCGAGTGTCAAACTACATTTTTTTTTTATGATGTCATCAAAGACTTGCCATAGTATTTCGAGCATCTCACCATTGGCTCCATTTCTTTTTTGGCTGTTTTTTGCAAGTTTTCGGAAATTGGCTGGGAAGAAACCTTCCCACTTCAAACTAGAGTTTCCCTATATTATAGTGTTGCCAAAAAATTCTTTTGAAGAACCTGGTGGCACCGTAACATAGAGCCTCAATAAGTGGATCCACAGGTGCATGTAACTTTTTTCATAACCAACTGGAACAAGGCATGTTTCGGTCTGCTGCAGATTAGTTTGATAGCCATCCCTTGAGAGTTAACTTACTATCCATTCTTGGCAACATGATAAAAAAATGTAAAACAGAGTTTCAAAGTTCCACAACAGTATAATGACCAACTTAATCAAAAAATAGTAAAACCACAGCCATTACTTTAATCAATATTGCTTTTTATAATCCAAATCCTTAGTGCTTGCGCACAACTTATGAAGACTCAAATTTTATCAGATAATAAGACAGTTAAAAGTTATACATTACAATTTACAGCAATTCATGATTCATCTGGCATTCCCCGTTTCAGAAACAGCTGTAGATGAAATACTTCCTACATCTGCTGACTTTCAAGCCAGACTTTGCATTAAATATAATTGAACGAGCACTCTCTACAAATTGGACGCTTAAAAGACTACTAATGAAAAGCACACGTTGAATTAAAAGTTATACATTACAATTTACAGCAATTCATCTGGCATTTCCAGTTTCAGGAACAGCTGTGGATAATATACTTCCTACATCTGCTGACTATAAAACCAGACTTGGAATAAAATGCAGCTGAACTAGCACTGTATAGAAATTGGACTCTTAAAAGACCAAGAATAACATGAAACGCATCAAAGTCATCTGAGAAATAGTTTCAATCTACCTTGAGGCCAATCTACAAACTCTTCAAATTCTAAAGTACGATCAAAAGCTTCCAAAACGTGTCCAAGTCTCATCAAAGTAGCTTTTAATCGAAAACAATTCTTGGTAGCCCATTCTCTATTCGATGAGTGGCACATTTAGATGTGTAGACCATGAGAACCTTCAAAGGCACTCATGTAAAAGCTAGTTCAAAGATATGTAAGCTATTCCAACTTAAGCATGATGAACAAGGAGCATTGGGCCGCAAAGGTGATTTACCAGATGAACCGAATTGCAGACTAACAGCATTGCGAGTAGATTGAAAACTGAAAATCTGGTGCACCTGAAAGAGAGAATGTGTGTGCTCCAGTGATGTACGGTAAGCTGCCATGCATACAGTTTCCACTTCCAGCAATGGTAATCATGTAGCTCAACTGACTACCACATGATAGGCACAATCAGGTAAGCTGCCATGATCCTTAAAATTTCCCTGCATATGAAAAAATTTTTGATACAAAATGGACATCAGGGGTTAGATGCATACAAGCAACCTCTTGAAAGCATTCTTACAAAAGGCACATCATTGAGGTGACTTGAATAGTTACCAGCAGTGTACATGTGTAATCTACCATGGATTTTTGTTTCCTAGGATAGTGTGATTCCATGCTGGAATCATCAAACTACCATGAGTCTTGCTTTTGACTGGCCAATGGTATCAAGGCATGGCAATCTGGTGTTATACAGGTATCTACATGGATGAGTACAAAGATCCAAGCAATATAAGATCGGTTCATAGAAGTCTAGCATTCTTGCTTCACATTAGAAGCTACTGCCCGTGCCCAAAAATTTCTCTGCATATGGAAAAAAATTTGATACAAAATAGACATCGTGGGATTAGATGCGTACAAGCAAGCCCTTGAAAGCATTCTTACAAAAGGCACATCATAAGTTGACCTGAATAGTTACCAGCAGTACACTACCATGGACTTTTGTCTCCTAGGATAGTGTGATGCCATGCTGGAATCAACAAACTACCATGAGTCTATTGCTTTTGACTGGCCAATGGTATCAAGGCATGGCAATCTGGTGTTATACAGGTATCTACACGGATGAGTAAAAAGATACAAGCAATATAAGATCGGTTCATAGAAGTCTAGCATTCTTGCTTCACATTAGAAGCTACTGCACGTGCCCAAAACTTCAACTGTTCTTTCATGTCTATCCCTTCCCTCTGTGGATCAGGGAGTCGCCACTTTTGTATAGGAGGCCCTGTCTTTCTTATCCACCAATCCTCAGATGGATATACTCTTTGAGTTGGTGATGTTTCAGATTGCAAATCAGTTGCATCTGAGCTGTTCCAGCTAAGAGGCTTCAATCCAGGAACCAATCTAACCATGCGAGGTGTGAGCTCATCCTCACTGAAGTTGAAACCAAGCTCCCTAAAACCTTTTACTTCATCATACTCAAGATCTGTCAGGCTTTTGATTCGCTTCCTCTGTTCTCGTCTTCGCCGCCTGACCAACGGAGTACCCATCTTACTCTCTGTTACCAACTGCTTTCCTGAAGTGATTGTCTCGAGTTGGGGTTTTCTCGACGTTATGGGATTGCGAGGCTCCTGTATAAACACAACATAACATGAATTAAACTACAGCAAAATGAGAAATGTATATTGAGCAGATTCACATTTGCAGCACAAAGCATAGGATACATGGCCAATGGCATCTTGTACTTTCTCACAACGATTATCAGAACCAGAACACATATGACTTCTGTTTGGAATATTGATACAAGGAATGTGCTTTTTTGTACGTTCAAATAGCTAACTGACCTAGGCTCGGCATTTTTTTCTCTACAGATTGCTAATGCGGAGAACTTGAAAACTAGTTGCTACAGTCTCACAATCAGGAATCTCAATATTGATTATCTATCAATAAGTGCATTCTGTTTGGTCCATTCTGCTGCTACTCTGCTTCTACTACCAATTAGAAAACTTGCCCCAGCAAGGACCATGACACATCAAAATTCCCCCAAAGGGTTAACAGAGTTCGAAAGTATTATGCTTAGGGGAATAATCTTTCCGGTGACCTTGAATGACAGTGTAAGTCATTTGCAAAGCTTTTGCGAGCTGCTAAGGTAAAAGTTGGAATGACATTGCCTTAGGTAAAATCAGACAAATTTTCTCTACTTAAAACTGTCCAAAACTAGTGTGAAATATTCTGCGAACGAATTTGCTGCTGAAAGATGTTTTTTGTAAACTATTGGCAGTTTCTACTTCTTGTAAAAGTCTTAATTTGGTCATGAGAGTTAAAAAAAAAATTGTTGTTATGGTCTTTTATAGTTTAGGGCAGACGAAGATTTTGGATAGGATTTTTCCAAGAGAGGAAAACTTTTATTGCTCGTGCTCACCTTCTTCTTCAACTCCAAAGTCTCAATTTCAACACATGAAATATTCAGATAGTAAGTCTAGCAAATTGCCGGCTAAAAGGAAGTAACTTGAGAACCATTAAATTCGAAAGAATCCTTCATGTAGAATAAAGAACAATCTTCAATCTGAAAATAGCCTCGTTCACTTACCAATATATCAACAAATTACTGACCTGTAAATTCATTTGAGAAACCAAACAGATATAGATGCTGGCAGCTAGCTATATAGGCTTCTACTTCATGCTCTTAAGAAACTATCAGTGTAAATTCGTGATTCGGGTGTATTTATGGAGATTATTGTACATCCGCTTTAAGTGTCTACATGTTCTATAAAGTTTGACCTTTTCGAGATCAGAGCAGAATACGGTTACAAAACATGAGAACCAAGTATTCTAGTAAGAGCTTCACTTTGAGATCACTATGATGTAGCTCCCATCCTCGTTCAAATTCACTAAAACGTCTGATCATAAGGACAGGTTATGCTTAAACAAAACATTTCTATTTTTCAGGTTCTCTGCTATTGAAGTCCAACGCACTACAAACAGATTCATACAAGAGGCAGAACTCGTTTCAAAAAGAAAATCTGGTAAATCTCTCTCTCTGAACTCTCGATTCACCTTTTGAGATTCTAGCTTATCATCATCTTTCGTGGCTTTAATATGTTCCTGCTTTTGATGCATAACATTAGGAGGATGATTCATGGACTGCTCCATCTTTGACTCCGTATTCAAATTTCCCACTACTGCCTCAGGATGAACTAATCTTTCCCCCTTGTCGTTCATCCTTGGCTCAAAAAGCTCCCTGAATGCCTTAGGTTTTTCGAGCTGTGGCCTAGTAAGCTCTATGGCACTGTCCTTGGAGACTGCTAGAGCAGAACACGGATGCATCAACTCCATGCTCATGCCCATACTCACGCCAGGATCAGAACCCACATCAGGCGCTTCCATAGCGGCCACGGCTTCCCTGCGTAACTGTCCCCTGCCTGGCCATCTCAGCACATTCTCCCAGAACCATAGCTCATCGATGAGCTGCAGCGCCGCATCATCACTCTGAGCTATGAGAGGAACAGCTTGATCTGCGGATGAGAAGAAGAGAAATTCCAGGTGGGTCTGGGAGGAGGAAGAGGAGGAAGTCGGGATGTCGAGCGAGGAAGACGAGGAGAGGGATGGGGATGTGGAATAGGCCGCCATAGCCCAAGGAAAAACAGAAGAAGAAGAAGAAGAACTGGGAAGAGCAGAAAGGAGCTCTTCTTTGAGATGGGTTCTGTTTTTTGGGATTTAAGGGAAGAAATCAAAGCAGACTCAATCTTTTAAGCTCTTTAATTCAGGACAGAGCAATAAATGCATGGAAATGGACTGTTTTTCCAAGGATTTTCCACACCTGGCACAGGTTTCCACAAATTTTGAGCTTGTCAATTTGTGACTACTGCAGTACTGCTGCAGCCAGGGTGGCCCATACTCAATTTCTTTTGTTCTTCAAAGAAAAACAAAATTCTTTTGTGGGCCATTGCCAATTTGCATTGTCCTCTCAATCATGTATGTAAAATTGTAATGCCTCACTCACTTTTTGCAATGCATATGGGCCCGGAATCCCCAATGGGTCTATTTCCACGTGTGAAGTGTGTACCCTCTTACGGTCGATAATTAGTGCTCACAAAAAAGTGTGTACCCCTCTTACGGTCGATAATTAGTGCTCACGAAAAATCAACAAAGTTCATCTAAGTGCTCACAAAGTTCATAAAAAGAATTGGTCTGTGTTAGATTTGATTTGATAAACTTTGTAAGCAACAAAACATTAATCATTGGATAACTATAAAGGATTTAACTTTTCATAGAAAATTTTGATATTTGTCAACACGCTAAAAGGTGACAAAAGAAAAAATTGGCCACATTGAAAACCAATAGAAAAATAATATAATTTAGAAAAACAAAAAGGGGAGTACAATTTAAAGTTGATTTTTGGCAAAGAAACATAAGGACCCTCCACTTTCCATTATTGCAAGGTCAATTAGGTGCTAATAAAAGGTTCCATTTGACATATGCTTCTTTCCCACTTTTTGATATTACAAGGTCAATTAGGTTCTAAGAAATGGTTGCATTGACATATATGCTTCTTTACCACTATTGCCATTTGTTCTTGAAAATTTCTTACTTTTTGTCAATACTTTCATGGTCCATGGAAATTGTGTAATCCTTTGAAGTTTGAACATGAAAAGAAAATTCATAAATATGCTTGATGATCAATATTCCCTAAGCTTGTGTAATGATGACCCACTATGATTGTGCATATTTGCATATGGATGTGCAAAGGTAAGCTACATGTGCTCAATGTGATATTCATGATTCATCCCTTTTTTTATAATTTGCAATTATAACCCTATTTTTCACATCACACATGAATGAATATGTCAAAGGGTGTAACTTTATAGCATGGAAGATTGCTTGTGTACATGAGTAGCGAGCTCTTGTACATGGTACTCATGCACGGTGCATCAAAAAGCAGACTTTGCAAGAGAAAAGAGAACTTTTTCTAGCTTTAGTTTGGACCATTACCCAGTGACCCATACGGAAGACAACCCACCTCTCGTACTCTTTATGATGACCATTCTTTTTGAAAACTAGGATCCTTTGTTCTCCCACTTTTTTTTGTATTGAAAATTTGTTTTTATACGTTCTTCAATTATAGGGGTCCAACCCTGCATCCAAGCTAATGAGTTTAGAATCAAGACCCCTACCCCCATGAAAAATAGGTTCTTTGTCCCCATCCACCCATTTTTAGGTTTCATCTCCACATCCAAGCTCCAAAAACAATTTTTATAATTAGATTATCAAATTATGGTAACTACAATTTGTGACCTTGGTTGGAAGTAAAAGCCCAAAATCATGGTAAACAATTCCCTATCAAATGGGGACTCACAAAGTTTGGCCTTATCCATGATGGTCTCTTAGTATAATATTTACGTGGGCATTTTACAATTTATTGTTTAGCTGCATTGAATCTGCAAAGATTGACATTGCTTAAGAAAGTATGCAAAGAGGTTGGGGGCACTTGTTCTTGGGCAGATCTTGCTTTTTGTAGCTAAAAATTTCATGAAAGTTATAGAAAACTCAAGCATATTAGTCTTTTATGTTTTTCATGCAAACTTTTGTGGGCAAATTTTCAGGAAAGAAAGCAACACTACCTTCCCAGTCATGAGTTCAATTTTTTTTTTTTAAAGATTTAGGGGCTAATTATAATCAGAGAGAAATTTATGATTGGGAATGAAAATTTTGATTACCTTTTACCATTGATCTATGACCATTTTATTCTAGCTTGGCTAATTTTATTAAAGCCCACAAAAAGTTGTACACAATAGCCATATTAAGAGAGTCGGGACTTGCCTTCCATCCTTTACACTTGCGAAAGCATTTTCTAGTGGTTTTTATTTTTTCACGAATGTTTAGGAAAGCCGACAAAGTATAGCAATGGAACTTGCATCTTTCTCCAAAAATCAATTTCATAATAAAAACTTACAGGAAGAAAAAAGACAGTTGTTTTAAATGCAATCTTTTCTTTTCTTTTGTCATTTCATATGCAAGAAATTTGTGTAGTAATGTTGGTAGATCCTTATAAAGCTTAGCTTACATAAATTTATTAAGCTAATAGATTAATATATTAATGTACATTTTGCTAGCAAGCAATCTGCACTAGGTATCCTTCATGAGGAGGGTATTATCGGTGGGTGCAGGCCGAGCCGTGGGAGCAGTGAAACTTGCTACAAGACAAAAGCCAGTCGTCGGATGAACGATACGTGATGCAATTGCAAATGGGTGCCTGAGATTAAACGTTTTTTGTGAGAGCCTGCTTTGTCCTAAAATCAGGTTCCTCTTGACCAACCACAACATGCCACGTGTATGTTTTTCCCTTTCACCACTGCTAACTAGATGCAAGATTTAGTACAAGGCAAGAATCTTAAAAAATAGACTACTTCTTAAAAACATAGGAAATTGGAGGGAAAGAACAAAAAGGTTTACTCTCCATCGGATTCAAGACCAGTTCACTATGACTTGGCAAAATGCCCTTGCCATAATTTGATGTCTTTCTCACTTTGATTTTTCAGGATTGTCACTAAAATATCCATTCATCAATGATCAACCCAGCAATTTCCAAGGGCACTCACTTGTACCTATCAAGCTTTATATAAAGCCACCAAAAACAAAACAAAAAACGCTATACACTGGTCTGGAGTTAGATTCATAGATTCAATTATTTTTCTGATGGGATGGGTATCCTTGACTGCTCTGAAAGAAGTGTAAACATTTCCTGTTGATTCTTCTCTAAACACTGTAAACTTATCATGCCAGCCACATAAGCTGGACAGTGGTATCCTACGCGGCTGCACCTGAAAGCCTCTCACTCAGTCACAATCAGCTCAAGCGTCAAGGATGAGCAGATAATCAAGACGTGATATTACTATTATTTGAGTCTTTGACCTTGTCCAATAAATGCTACTCCAACATCTGCATGAATTCCGAGTAATATACTCCACATTGGGTCTTGAATTTCGGCACGTCCACGGAGCTCAGGAGACAGATCAGTCAACCCACACGTCTGTTTGCATTAGCGATGGCTGAGAAAGGAAGATAAGACGGAGATATATAGATAGCTATGGAGAAAAGAATTGCATATCACATGTGTAAATTGCACTACATTTGTAACTTGCACTACATTCCAATTTCCAGCTACAAATGTCCATGAGGCCTCCGACATGACACAACATCCCAACTTCTCTCGTTTACGTGAAAGTGAAACCAACCAGAATGATTTGGTGATTCAGAATTACCATGACTATAATTTCACGTGTTTCTAAAACTGAGAAGAAAAAGTATTGATGATAAGGATGGTTTTGGAAGCACGCCTCAATGGAAGATGGTGATGGGTGATGACATGTTGCTATGCTTGATGTTGATATGGTGATGAGATGTTGCTATGCTAGATGAGGATGGCAACACGGTTTCACTTGTGCATGTTTTGCTCACGTCTCTTGTTATCGTTATCAAGGCGCAAGTCCTATGTATGCACAAGTAGAAGACATGACTTCAAGTAGAGTTCTTCCACAAGTAGAAGACATGGCTTCAAAGAATTGAACTTTGCAAAAATATTGTTGTGTAAAGATCAAACTTGCATGTAGCTCACAATGAAGTACCTGTCGTAAAACGGTGGTCGTGAGCGCAGCGGAGGCTCGGTTGCTCAAAGTGTAGGTGTGTAGGAATGGAAACGCAATAGTTAGTAGCAGAGATATTCAAGTAGAAGAATTCATACTGTTTACGCAAAAGAACAACGTAGTAGTGAGATAAAAATTGCACTATGATAAATATGAACAGTGAGTACAATGGCTTGAAGTAATAACTTCAGCTTGCTAAGCATGATAACGCTGGCTACAGATAACTGTAATTGAAAGAGAAATTAAAAAATTAACACTTACATAGCTTGATTCAAGCTAATATAGAGATTTATAAGAGAGGAAATATCTTACAAGCCTTTAAGGCTATTTATGCCAGCCGTAGCATATGTACAAAAGTTGGTAACCGCTTCACCACCTTTTGGATATTTGGTTGTCCAGCTGTTTTTAGGGTTGCTGATACGTTTGGCGATGTCGGTTTGCCAATGTAGGAAAAATGCGAAAAAGTCGAAAAACCCGCAGGTGTCCGTTAGACTGAAGGTATGTAAATCCTGAAGACGCCCTTATATTTTAAGGAAGTGAAAAAGCCGAACGTGCCTTAGTTTTAAGACAGCGAAAAAGCCGAAAGGTGCCTTAGAATGGTTTTAAGACATTCTGGGTTTTGTGTCACATTTTTCGCAAAGAGGCAAAAAAGGCGAAGGTGGTCTAGAAATATTTTGTAAGTCATTCTGGCCAATATGTCACATTTTTTGTGAAGGCATGAAAAAGGGCGAAGATGGCAAAAGCAAAGGTGTCTTAAATCGTTTAAGGCATAAATGGGAAAAAACTTAAAGGAAAAAAAAATGTGAAGGTCCGAAATCATGTTGTCGGCCTTCTGTTTTCAGGATGCTCATTGTGAGAGATTTCAACTAGTTTAGTCTAGTTTAGTCACGTTTTGATAAATTGTCAATAAGAGGCCAAAACTCATTTTAGACTTAGAGATAAACTTTTTGAAGTGATATTAGTTTAAAATACATTTAATAAACACTTTTTGAAAGTGTGGGAAAGTTGGTAGTTGATTTTGAGAGAGATTCAAATTTGAACTTTGGGTACATTGAATATAGACCCAAAAATAGTAGGGTTTACATTTTGGAGGGAAAGCCAAGTGGCCAAATAGGGTTTGGAAACTCTATAAAAGGATGTAACTCGTGGAGAGACATATCTTCTCTCTTCTCTCTCTCATTTCATCATTATACATGGTTCTCTTTGGGTTCTACTACTCATTGGTGCACTATCTTGGTGTTATCTTGCAATCTTGTGTGTAGAATGCTCATTTATTGCTATTTTCGGTTCCACACGTGTGAAATACAATAGGGTATTGTAATTTTACGGACAACAAACATATTTTATGTTTTGGTTCATGTTTGATCAATATCTCTTAGAGTTTGCATCTCATTTTGTATGTAGATGCTGATTTTTCTACATTGGCAGGATTGTTGGTTTGCTCCTTTTTTGTAACCAAAGATCATGGACATGGATTGGATCTTGAATGATCTGAAATCCTTCACATGGTATCAGAGCTCTTGTGTTTCAGGTTATGAAAGGATCAGCCATCTTTAGCAAGGATTTGGAGGAGTTACCAATGCTAGAGCATGCTAGATTGATCTCTACTCAAAAATCAGCATTTTTGCATGTGTAGAATTGATCTTTTGTAGGTCAAAACTCAATATAGGGTTAGATACTTGATCAATTCTGATTTCACACTTGGTTTACTGGAATTAGATGATTTTTGGTGCATTAGGAAGGTCTCATTGGAGTCTACTAGAAGATATACCAAGTTTCTAGAAATTGCATGTAGAATTTGAGATATTCATTTTTTTGTGATTTTGTCAAAACCCTAATTTTGATTGGATCTCTAGTTTGTGAGGTTACTGAACTTCATTTGAGTGTGTTTTAATCTTAGGAAGTGGCAAGAATCATTAGATTGAGGATAGATCATAAGTTGATCAAGATTTCACTATTCTATGTGTTGATTTTCTAGTTAGAAGTGCTAGAAGAGATTTGAGAGGTTCCATATCTTTGTGATTTCTTCTTGAGTTAATTTGTTGACATTCAAGAGAGTGCTTTGTGCATTGGAACAGGTTGAAAGAGAAGATCAAGTCACTTCAACATGGCTACAAGTGGTGGATTTATGTTGGAGAGCAATGATAGGCTTACCTCAATCAACTATTCTACTTGGAAGGTGAGGATGGAGTCCTTATTGGAGATGAATGAGTTGATGGAGATTGTTGTAGGTTTGGAGGAGAGACTAGCAACTCAACAAGATCAAGTGAGGTATGAGAAGAGAGCAAAGAAAGCTCTACACATGATCAAGATGAATGTTACCAATGAACTTCTCAAGGAAGTTGGTAAGTGCACATCATCTTTGGAGGCTGGGCAAGCTTTGAAGAAGCTTTATGCGTCCAAGTATACATCAAGAGTGCTTACTCTTAGGAAGCAAATCTTTCAAAGTTTGCAAAAGAAGGAAGAAAGTACTCATGCTTTTGTTTTGAGGGTTAAAGCATTCAATGATGAGTTAGCATGTATTGATGAAAGCATTAAGGAGGTAGAACTTGTTCAAGTTATACTTAATGGCTTGTTGGATGATCATGCTAATCTTGTTCAAAGTTTTGCTATTCAAAAGACTTTGCCAAGTATTGTGGATTTGCAAGAGATCTTGGTGAATGAGGAGTATAGGCTTCAATCAAGAGGAGGTGGATCTACATCGACATCTCATTGTGAAGAGGAGGCTATGTTCATCAAAGGCAAGTTCAAGGGCAAAGTCAAAGGCAAGTGGTCTAAAGGGCAAGATCAAGGTGAGACTTCCTCTTTTGGCGAAAAGAAAGATAAGTCTAAGTTGAAATGCTTTTATTGTGGAATCAAAGGGCATTTTGCAAATGAATGTTTGAAGAAGCAAAGAGATGAAGGTAGCAAGCAAATCAACTTTACTACTAATGATGAGGATCTAGGTGGTGGTGATTCTCTTTTGATGTGTTCTTCAAGTCCAATATCAAGTGAAGGTGACAAAGATTCATGGTGGATTGATAGTAGAGCTAGTTCACACATGACTAGTCACAAGGAGTTCTTTACTTCTTTGGTCACTTATGGTGGAGCCAAGAAAGCAATTCACATGGCCAATGGTGGTGAGTGTGTGATTGAAGGTATTGGTTCAACTCGTATTTGTCTCTCTACTAATAGGAAAGCAATACTTGATGGTGTTTTTTACATTCCTTCACTTTCAAAGAATTTGCTAAGTGTTGGTCAAATGATAGAGAAAGGATACATGGTAAAGTTTGGGGGTAATGCTTGTTTCATTATGAAGGAAGAAATCTTGGTTGCTAGGGGCAATAAACAAGGTAGACTTTTCAAGCTTGATGCTTTTGTTATGGCTAACAAAAAGGATGGAATGGAAAAGGAGATTGGTCTCAACTTTCCAAAATTCCCTTTAGCATCAATAAGATTGGTGGATCTTATGCAAAGTCTAAAAAGCTTCCTTATGTTAGATCTAGGTCAAGATCTAATATGCTTCTTGGAGATGTTCATCTTTGTGCTAACTTGGCTAGTCTTGAGGATAATGATGGTGTTTCAAAGGTTCTTCATGGCAAGTGCAAGCATGGAAAAGGTAAGGAAAGAGCTAACTTCATCAATGGAGGAGAAGGTTTTTCCTTGGAAAAGATTGCTGCTAATGATTTCTTTGATCATATGGAAAAGGATGTTGCTAGGTGCATGCCTGAAGGAGGTGGTTCTTCTACATTAATTTGTTATGATTCCAAGAAAGTCATTTTTCCAGCAAGTAGAGTCACATGTCTTCATAAAGAGAGTAGATCAAATGGTTCTATCAAGAGACTTGGTGAGGAAGATAGTCACAACTCAAGAAGAAGAGAAGTATGTGAAGAGTTCAAAGTAGGATGTACTTTGAATGATGTCATTGTGAATGATAGTGAGGAAGAATCATTATCATATGAGTCATTACCTAAAACATTGAGTAGAAGTTCTTGTTTGAAAAAAGAGAGTACTTCAATCATCCTTATGTTGAAGGTACTAATCATTTTTTTCATGGCTTCTAATGTTTTTGAGGTTTCTACTTCTTATGATGCAATCATTAAGAGGGAGTCTTATGAAGGAAAGAGCAATGGAAGATTGGTTCTTGGGAAGATCCAAGGCATGGATCTCACATCTCTTCATCAACTCAAAGGATTCTATGATTATGAATTGATCACTCATGATCAAGATGGCAAAAGGTTGGTTGGAGAAGACTACATGGAGCAAATCGAGAGGCAATTTCTTCAAGGCAAGGGAGATCTCATTGGTGAGCTTATTGAGGTTTGTTATGGACTCAAGAGGGCTGGATTTATTAGGTTTGATACTCATCTTCACCTACTCTACTTCATGTTGGATGGAAAGTTTGAAATCTATCTTTTGATTTATGATGGTGACATTGGTGACATTGTTTTCACTAACCTTTGTGGAAATTCGACATCAAGCATTGATGACATCTTGTTGGATATAGATCATATGTTTGAGAGGGAGTATTTCTAGAGGTTCAGGTCTAAAGATATTCATATCTTTGATATCTTTGATGATCAAGAGAAAGATAAGCAAGTGGAAGCGACACATTTTGCTTTACTCACATGTTTTGGAGAATTTTCTTGTGTAGATGATGCTATGCAAGTGGATATTGGTTCTCATGGTTTTCATACTGGAAAAGCAAGTAATGGATCTGGAAAACAAAGTTTGTTCAATGACTTCGATGGTCAAAAGGAAGATTAAGAGGTTGATCTCAAAGGGCTTCAACAACACAAAAGGAAAGGTGGCAATTTGGAGCTAGTCAAGAGCATCAAAGGAGAGGTAATTGGCAAAGATGTTATGGATCTGTTTTTGCAGCTTATTGAAGACTCGAGTAAGGTCAAAGGATCAGCAAGGAAGTGTTGTTCAAGTTTACTTTACTTGTTCTATCTCATGTTTGAGCTATTTCATGTGGATGTGTGCAAATTGTCAAGATATGGACAAACTAGCTACATTGTCTTGCAATATCTCGTTGTTGGAATTGTACTAGCATTCTTGGCTGGTTTTGCTGATGAATTGTACGAACAGCAAACATATTTTATGTTTTGGTTCATGTTTGATCAATATCCCTTAGAGTTTGCATCTCATTTTGTATCTAGATGCTGATTTTTCTACATTTGCAGGATTGTTGGTTTGCTTCTTTTTGTAACCAAAGATCACGGACATGGATTGGATCTTGAATGATCTGAAATCCTTCACACTCATTACTTAACGATTTTTAAGACTGAGCATAAGAAATCTAACACTTCCTCTTAATGAGGATCTTGAAAAACTGTGATCTTCAGATTTAACATATTATTAATTCTGAGATGTTACTCCTTTGGTAGAGCCTTTGTCAAGTGATATGTTGCCATGTAGTTTGTTCTGCAGAAAATTAATTCTACTTCCTTGCTGTGCACTTTCTCTCTAAGGTAATGATACCTGATTTTTATATGTTTACTTCGAGAGTGAAATCTCGGATTGAGAGAAAGTGCTATTGTGGTTTGACTGAAACAATAGATTGTTGTAGGAAGCGTTTGTGCAAGGTTCAGGTTTGCGAGATGTTTTCTTAGGCAAATTGCCTCTTTGGTTGTATTTGTGGCAGCTATGTACCGTTGATGATAATGCAACTGAGGTCTGTTTCTAACTGTTCCATCAGATTGGGCCTTGGTTGTATAAAAATACAAATCTAGAAGCTGATTTTTTGGTGTCGACATCTCCTGCCCAATCCGCATCTGTGTAGGCTTCAAGGATGTTGGCAGTTTGGCTGCCTCCGTAGCAGATGTTGAGAGTTTTCGTTGCTTGGATGTACTTCATGAGCTTTGTTAGCGCTTTCCAATGAACTACACTTGGATTGACAGGAACTGGCTGAGTAAACTGATTGAATATGCAAGGTCTGGTCACATGCAGATCATTGCATACATCAGTGAGCCGATGATGGATTGAAACGCGTAGCGCTTCATTTCCTCCTTTTCTGCCTCAGTTTGAGGAGACTGTTCCTTTGATAGTTTTAGTCCAGGGTCGAGTGGAAAGTGACTGGGTTTGCAGTTGGCCATTCCATACTTTTCCAGCACGTTGTTGAGATATCATTGCTGACTGATAAAGGTCAGTCTGTTGGGTCAATCTCATTGAATTTGGATTCCGAGACAATAGTGGATGTTTGGACCCATGTCAGTCATCTTGTATTCCTAGGTCAGCATGCATTTTGTATCCTTCATCAAATCAGATTATTACTGAATAAGAGTTTATCATCTACGTAGAGAGTGATGATGATGAAGTATTCTGATACAGATTTGAAGTAAACATTCGAGTCTGCTGAGTTTGTTGTGTATATGGGAAGCGGCATCAAGAGAAGTTCAAGAAAGGGGGTGTTGCAAGGGCAAAGAACATCCTGGATTTAATCCACACAGACTTATGTGGGCCTATGAGAAAGTCTTCTATTTCATAACCTTTATTGATGATATGTCACGTAAGATGTGGATCTACTTCTTGAAGAAGAAATCGGATGCATTTGACAATTTTAAGAGCTTCAAAGCATTGGTCGAAAATCAGACAAGTAGGAAGATCAAAGTCCTAAGATCAAATAGTGGAGGTGAGTACAGGTCTAATGACTTCAATGATCTTTGTGATCAATGTGGGATTAAAAGACAATTTACGCAAGCTCATACTCCTGCTCTCAATGGTGTAGCTGAATGCAAGAATCGTACGATTGTTAAAAGTGCCAGATCTATGCTAGCTAAGATGAAACTACCAAAAGATTTTTGGTCAGAAGGATGCAGTATGGCAGTCTATCTCAAAATAGAAGTCCTACCATTGCCATACCAAAGATAACACCTGAGGAAGCATTCACGAAGAAGAAGCCAAAGGTGAACCACTTGCGAATCTTTGGATGTAAGGCCTTTGTACACATTCCTAAAGAGAGACGTAAACTTGATGTGAAAGCTATCAAGTGTATATTCCTAGGATATGATGAACGTGTAAAGGGCTATAGATGTTTTGATCTAGTGGAAAACAAAATCCATGTAAGCCGTGATGTTATCTTTGATGAATCCAAGATGTATGAAGACGAGGATGCTGAGAAGATAGAACATCCAGTGGGAAAGATGGTATAGTGAGGATACCTCCTGATGATGATCCATTCATTGACCTTCCAAGTGATGAATATGAGGATACATCTCAAGGTACTACTACTCAACCTCAAGAGACAGGTTGGAGAGGTAGAGGCAAACCTTTTGGTGCAAGGAAGTTGCAGGTGACAAATGCAAGGAGAAGGATGTACAATGGGATACATTTTCACTAGGAAGCCGATCACCTGACAGGAAGCTCCCTAAGTGGTTTGAGAGATTGTTGGAGAGCTGTGACATGGATGACTTTCCAGGATCATCTAGCTAGGGAGAGCTACAAGATCAACAAGAGAGAAGACACAACCTAAAAGGTATGAAGCAAATTATGCTCTCTTATGTAGCATTATTGAAAGCAAAGAACCTTTGACTTATGGTGAAGCAAAGGATGATGACATTTGGGTCAAGGCCATGGGAGAGGAGATGGAGTCAATTGCTAAGCATAGCACATGGGACTTAGTAGAACCACCAGTTGGCAAGAAACCCATTGGTTGCAAATGGGTATACAGGACTAAGTACCATGCAGATGGAAGTATAGCAAAACACAAAGCAAGATTGGTTATCGAAGGGTATGCACAAAGTAAAGGCATTGATTATGAGGAGACCTTTGCGCTAGTATGTAAGTGGAATACTCTACACTTACTTGTTGCTTTAGCTTCACATTTGGGTTGGCTTTTGCATCAGATGGATGTGAAATCTGCTTTTCTAAATGGTGAGTTAGAAGAAGAAGTGTTCATGGATCAACCTGAAGGCTTTGTAGTGAAGGGACAGGAAAATAAAGTATGTCGCTTGAAGAAAGTGCTTTATGGTCTTAAACAGGCACCACGTGCGTGGTATAGCAGGATTGTGTTGTAAAGCTACCTTTACAAGCTTTACTTCCGGCGCCATCGGCGCCAGCTATGTCCCCGGCGCCAGCAGCGCCCCTGCTGCTCCTGGCGCCAACGGCGCCGGTGCCGCTCCCGGCGCCACTGTGACCAGAATCCAGCCGGCGCCAAGTTCCTATGGCTGAAGATCTTTGATCGGTTCTAGCGAAGTCCAGAGAGCTCAGATCGATGTGCAATCACATCACACGATCTAGGCATGATTAAAGGAAGCCTGGGGATCAATAAAATCTAGAGAGATAAAATGACTTTCTAGAAAGAGAAAATCCTAGAGAGAGAAAAACGTGCTTTACCAGCTTGGGTAGAGTGCTTGGTATGAGGGGGGGTGCCGAATCACACCAATACTATAGGGGAGTGCGGGTTGCGACTCAGGGCGAGCTCCAACCAAGTCTCAGCCTCCCTTGCTAGAATGTTGTCATGGCTCTCGCCTTGGCATGCTAGCGCCCCGGAGACTAGGGTCGGTCACACACTTGAAATGTAACCTTCTCAGATTTATCAATAAAGTGGGATTTTCCTCAAACTGACTCTGATTACCTTCTGGGTTTCAGTGTTCGGTAAAAGCGCCAGTTGTAAGGCCGCTTTCAAAATTTTTAACTTGGCACATAGCTGAGGGTCGTATCCCGGGACGCCAGCGGTATGCCGTCGGGACCATTCGGTCCGTGGCGCCAGCGGTATGCTGTCGGGACCATTTGGTCCAGGAACTGGTTGTTTCCATATCTGTCGCGGCTTGTGGTTCTGAGTGTGCCTTGCATGAACGTGAATGGGTTAAGCTCTTGGGGAACGGGCTCTAACCTGTCGGCTGAGTTGGATGGCTTGCTTGGGTGGATGTTACCTGTTTATGGCTGTCCAGTCTGGCAAGGCGCCAGGTTGGCTTCCAGCGCTCGTGACGAAGCTTTTAGTTGGTTAAGTCTGATGTAAGTCAGACCGCTTGCTTGGAATGGATGTTACTCGTTTGTAACGAAGCTTCGAGTTGGTTAAGTTTGATGTATGTCGGGCGGCTTGCTTGGAGGGAAGTCACCCACATCGGGACCCCCGATCTGGCATGGCGTCGGGTTGGATCTCAATGTTGGTCCTCGGAACTTCAAGTTGGTTAAGTCTGATCGTTGTTGGCGAGTTGGCTGCTTGTATGTCATGTGGGTTCGGATGGCAAGAGTTGAAGGCTGGGAAGCTAAATCGTGGTTCCCGGCTCCCTTTGGGATGCCTGCGCTACAGATTGATGCCTACTTTCATTCAAAGGGGATGGTGAGAACACATTCTAATCCAAATCTATGTCTTATGCTTTGATGGTATGGTTGTTTTGACTGCTCTTTATGTTGATGACTTGATTATTACGGGAAATAATCAAGAGATGATAGACATGATCTAGCAAATAATCCAGTTTTCCATGCGAGAACCAAACACATTGAGATTCAGTATCACTTTATACGTGAGAGGCTGCTGAGTCTTGAAATTCATGTTGTTCATTGTTGTACAGAAGAACAACGAGCTGATATTTTCACTAAGCCACTTGTTGGAGAAAAGTTTGATAAGTTTAGATCAAAGCTTTCTGTACTTAAAGTTTTTTGACTTTAAAGCTATGTATATGACTGTATAAAAAGTAGACTCTACTTTAAGGGAGAGAGTTAGAATTAAAGTAGAATCACTGTGCTACTGTACTGTGGGTCCTATCAGTTGATAAGGATCAGTTGGCCTCACCACGAGGCAAGTCCACGGGACACGCATCCCGCCAACGGCAACCTGGGTCATGCATGGATTGCCTGAGTGAACAACTATATGTACAGTGTAATTTCATTTTGAGAAATACAGTTGCTATATGAGCTTGCTGTGGAGAGTGTTTTCTGTCTGTGTTACTGTGTAGCATGATCTGTGTTCCTGTTCGAAGCAAATTCTAAGTATTACGGCTTTGCTTTTTATAGTTGCAATGATGCTTGTGTGAAGTGTTGCTCAGTTCCTTTTTATGATTATGTTAATTTGTGGAGAATTGCCAATTTCACTATCAGTTTTGTAATTAAGTAACAGAGCCTTGAAGGCCGTTAGATTCATTGTCAATGCGACAAATTCAAGGTGTTAGGTTGAGTGGGGATTGTATGTGGACTAGTCAAGCTAGAAAGCATAATCTTGATAATCATCAGTGTTTCACATCTTATGATCTTGATCTCCATGATCCTTATGAGGCTTGGAAGCCTCAGTTTTCTCTATTTATGGTGTATCCATCATGCAAGTGGAACTTTCAAATCAAAGATCATCATCAAGCATGGAGGAAGCCCATGATCATAGTGGCATATTGGTGGAGCACTCTTCAAAGGCATTGGCAAGAGATCTCTACCAAAGAGATCTTATCATGGATATGGTGAGGGTGCTGCTATGATGGATCCCTTGGCTGATCTTCACTTCCTATGCACAACAAAGGATCCACTCAAAAAGATTTACAAACTTCTCAAGTGATCTAGTACCTTTCCAAGCTATTTTTTGAGGAGGAGTGTGAGAAATTGGCAAAAATCTAGCTTGGTATTTTTTATGATAGAAGTTTGTAAGTGAATCTCACATGTGTGGAGGATGTTCCCACATGTGGAGAATTGTAAAGTAAATCAAAATGTTTGATATAGGGGTCTCATAGAATTTCATAGTCAAGCATTTAGGTGTAGGATGTTGATAGAGTCAAATTTGGCATAGATGGCAAATTATCCATTTTCACTTGTAATGCCACTATTGAGCCAAAATCGAGTAGGAGGCCAAACTTGTTCCAATTAGAGTGTAGACAAGTGTAATGCTTTTGTTTGATGAAGTTTAAGAGGTCCAATAGGTTTTAGAGGTGGAACCATGTGTGGTCCAATAGGAATTTGAGATGTGCTTGAATATAGTCCAATAGAATTTAGAGGTGCATGGATCAATGGTCCAATAGGATTAAGAGATGGCAAAGTGTGATCCAATCATAGTTAAGCATAGTGGTAGCTCATGAATCTACAAGTACCATTGTACTCCTCATTTTGGATCTAATTGATTTGGTGATTTTATGGATTTTGTGAGTTATTGGATTTCTAGCTTTCTCTCTCTACCTGTGAGCTCATGATGCTTTTTCTCTCTCTACCCGAGGGGGACTAACGCAAGCACCAAGATCGTGGTATTATCAACTTAACACTTTGCTTGTCTCACTAGGATTCAATCTTAGTAACTATGATCTTGTATGTCAAGTTTTATGATAGTGATATTGTTATTATCCTAACAGGAAGTTGTATCATTTTAGTTGAAGAAACCAAAATTGCACTTGGAAGAGAATTCAAGATGCAAGATCTTGGAAAAATTCATTACATCTTAGGATTAGAGATTGACTTCCATAATGAGAAAGCTTTTGTTTGTCAATCAAAGTATGCTCTTTCAATGTTGAAAAAGTTAATATTCTAGATTGTAAGAGTATTGATACTCCTATGTAGCAGATTGTAAAAGACCCTAATAAAGGTGATGAAAGATCCTTTGAGGACATCACTCTTTTTAGGAGTCTTATAGGCTCCTTAGTTTGGCTTACCATAACTAGGCCTGATGTAAGTTTTAGTGTTCATAAGTTAAGCCAAGCTATGCAAAATCCTACTATTCATCATTGGAAAATGGCCAAAAGGGTACTTAGGTACATATCTTTAACCTAAGATTATGGTTTGTTATACAAAAGTGAAGATCTTTCAATTGTTGGCTATTCTAACTCGGATTTTGCTAGTGATAAAGTAGATCGGAAATCTGCAAGTGCATATGTCATATATCTTGGAGGAAATTTAATATCTTGGCTTTCCAAAAAGCAAGATACCATATCACTCTCATCTTGAAGCTGAATATAAGGCACTTACTACAACAACAAAAGAAGTGCTTTGGATCAAGAGGTTGCTTATGGAGCTAAAGACTATCAAGGAAGATGATCTACCTTTGATCATGTGTGACAATATTTCAGCACAAGCCCTTGCCAACAATCCAATATTTCATGCAAGGAGCAAACACATTGAAGTTGCACATCACTTTGTGAGAGAGAAGCTCATTGGAGGGGAAATCTACTTGGAGCACATCGACATGTATTGCAGATTTGCTCACCAAACCTTTGAGCAAAAATTTCTTCATCAAGCATAGAGCCAATCTTGGAATAATTTCAAGATCCATGTTCAAGTCAACATAGATTAATTTTTAGGAGGAGTGTTGAAAAATGAAAAATCATCTATCTTGACTTTAGGCTTTTGGCAAAGTTTTTCCTATGTGTATATGATGTTCCATATTGTAAATGCCAAATTTGGCCTAGAAGAAACTCAAGCTATATGGGTTCTTCAAGTCTAGTTGGTAATATACAACTTGCATATAGAATGTAGACATAGAAATGTCAATAATAGGCTTGTAGAAACTTGTGGCACATCACATGAAATGGTTGTAAGTGTTCCATAGTGACATGCAAGGTATGCATAAAGTGAATTGAACACATGCGTGATGATTTGTACAATTCTAGTTGAAAATTTGACACTTAGTAAAAGTAGGTAGGAATGCATGCATGTAAACTGACAAATGTCACTAGTTCTCTAGTTCTCACTTTTAGATGTGGATAAAAGTTGGAGAGAGATGGTTCTACCTCGAGCTACTCCAAACTCCGTAAATATGTGTAGACTCTCTTATAATTTTTGACAAAAAACCAAGCTTTGAAGCTATTCCATGTCAATTTGGATCTACACTATTATTTGTTTTGCTCTCTCTTTCTCTCTCTAACTCGAGTAGAGGCTTGTGCTAATGCATTAAGTTCTTGTACTTCTTCTCTTTTGTTTTTCAAAACAATCATTCTTTGATTCTTAGCATGCTAGATTGTGATTTAGCCATACAATTATGTACTAGATCTTGGCATAGAAACACATCAACAAAGAGTATCCAAGCTTTGCCAATGAGTCAAGAAATGTGAGATTTGGTCTTGCAACAGATGGTGTGAACCCCTTTGGTGTACGAGCAACTACGTGGTCCATTATTGACGAGTTGGAAGATTTGTGGAAGGGGATAAAAGCATATGACATTTCGTGCCCCTTACATGAGAGGGAGTTTACACTACATGCCATTGTAATGTGGACAATGCATGACTATTCAGGATTAGGTGAATGCTCAAGTAATCATTCAAACAATGTCTATCTTGTGTACATAGGAGTTTGTTTACACTTACATACAGCTAGTAATTCTTGACATTTACATGATATACTGTAATTTACAATGGCTATAATTATTCTTTGACATATATATTTTTTTAATAGTGATTGATAATATCCATTTGTTGGACAGGCTTTCAAACGGCTGGAAAAAATGCTTGTTTTTTGTGCGGGCCAAATCTTGTGGGAAGATACTCTTTTAGTCTCAAAAAAGTGGTTTATGAAAATCATCGTAAATACTTGCATGAAGGTCATCCATTCAAAGACACTCATAGAAGAGGTTTTGGAGGAAGAGTTGAGAGAGAGATGCCTCCAAAGAGGATGTCCGTGAAAGATTGGCGAATACTATGGGAGGAACTCAAGCAAAGCCAATCGATGGTATGAAAAGATTATCTATATTTCATCGTTTGGAATATTGGAATAGCCTTTTGATTAATCACCTACTTGATCTCATGCACATATTTAAAAATGTGGGTGAATCTATTTGGAAACACTTGATTGGTGAAAAAGATACGATTGCTGCAAGGCACGATCTAAAAGAATCAGACACCAAAAAAGAATATTGGATAAAGGAGGGTGAAGATCATGCTTCAAAAGTACCTTGGACATTCAGTAAGCCTAGAGCTTATCCATGTGCACTCCATTATTCATGACATTAGAACACCAACTGGTTTCACAGTGGATGGAAAGTTGCAAGGTCTCAAATCTCATGATTGGCTAAAGATGATTCAATTCATCTATCCATTGTCAATTCGTCGGTGCTTGTCAAAAGATATTTGTGAGACCATATACAAACTATCAATCATTGTTAGGTATTTACATGTACTTGGTGCATTTTTCTATTTAGTATTTATTGATTGGAAATTCAAATAGACATAAAATGGATTGAATATGTTGCAGATGGATGTGTTCAAAAGAAATCCGTGAGCTGGATCTTCACAAGAGACAAGAGGATATGGTGGAGATTGTGTGCATGTTTGAGAGATATTTTCCGACTTCCATCATGGACTCACAAGTGCATTTATTGGTGCACTTGGTTGAAGAAGTTTCTATTGCTGGTCCAGTGCACACTAGGTATAAGTGCATAAATTATCTTTTGCATGTGTATTTAAACTAAATCAATTGATACATGAACTCATTAAATAAAACACTTATTTTTAACCATTTGTGACTTTTTAGGTGGGTGTTCTTTATGGAAAGGTACATGAAAGTCTTAAAAGATTTTGTGAATCAAAAGGCAAGGCCTGAAGGTAGCATGTCAGAGGGATGGTTAGTACATAAATCTCTCTTGTATGTTACTGAAATTTTGCACCAACTACATCCATATGCTCCACTATTGTGGCGTGATGAGGAAGCCGAAGAGGTAACTAGTGAAAAACCTCAAGGGATGGGAAAGGTCCATAGGTTGGCACCCTTCCAACGAGAAAAAATTTCTATATTCATGCTTTATAATTGTGGAGTTATGGATAAATGGTTAGACCTATATGAAGAAGAAAAAAAAAAAAGGGCCTTGTCTAGAAAGCGCCAACGACAGAATAGAGGTAGACACATGGCCTCAAGTTCACATGATCTTGAGCCATTGCCCAAGCAATGCACTATAGAGTGGATGCATGACACACTACAAAAAGCAACAAAAGAGGGACAAAAAATATCAAACGCGGAATGAGACTTTGCAAGAGGTTGCAAATGGAAGGTATTATTCTTTAGATACTTCATTATTAGAACATTCTTGTTTATAACAATCTTTGTTTAATCATTTTGAAACACCATGTTCATTCACAGTGATTATTTATGAGATTCATATTTGTCATGTGGCAGTGCAAAATGAATAATGCTATATGGGCTTTTGGTTTTCACTTTCGTGTTGAAAGGGTTGATAACAAGAGACACACACACGATTGTGGTGTAATAGCATCTTTCCAACAAGAAAGTCAAAGCAGTGCACAAGATCGGAATCCCATCTTAGGAGATATAGAATACGTAGGAACTATACAAAATATTTACGATGTGTCATTTGGTGAAAGTGGACACTATTTTTTATTTGATGTGAAATGGTTCAAGGTAGTTTGTAGAGGGTCAAATGCAACCGTAAATTCGGATCCAAGTGGATTTTTTGCAATTGATTCATCAAAAACATTGAGCATGGAGTCCTTTGACACATTGGTGTCTATGCTATAATGTTTTTCATTTTATTGCAAGTGACTTCAATATTTGAGTTTTCAATATGTTCTAAAATAGTGATTTTTGCAGGTGTTTTTTCAACCAAATTGACTAAACAAGATATGGTGGTTTGTAGCTCAAATTGAACCACGTTCACGACGAGTATTTGAGGGTGCAAATGTTGAGAATGAAATGGAAAACCTTCATTATTTTAACTATGATATTGAGCTACCTAGAGATGTAATAAATCATCAAACCATACTTGAAGCACCCACTTCCATAGATGTTAAGAATAGAAATTCTTATAGTCAGGATGATGAAATAATTTTTGAAAGTGAGAGTGATGATGAAAATCATCTAAGAGGAGATGAATTGCAAGATGTTGTTGCTGATGAAATTGATTCTTGAAATTCTGAATAAAAATTGATTATTGCAATTTTGAATAAAATTGATTCTTGCAATGCTTTCAAATGATTGTTATTTAGCCAAAATAGAGTCTCATTTATGGTCAAGTAAGTGAAAAGAATAGACATAGTTTAACTTCAATCCCATTTTTTTGGAGATAATGTCGGTGAAGATAGATGTACGGCTTCATGTTCCAAGAAAATTCTCATTTTTTAACAAATGCTGCAAAGGCAGTAAATCACTAAAAGCATGTGAGTTAATGAAATCACCACCACAAACTATGACAAAATTAAGTGTCTCATCATAGTCAATCCCCTTGAATTGAGCATATCCCTTGGCAACTAGTCTTGTTTTATAATTGTTCACACTACCATCTTGATTAAGCTTGATCTTAAAGACCCATTTGAGGGATCAATAATTTTACAAGTATCTCAAACAATGCATCATGTACTCACCTCACTTTTCATTACATCAAATCACTCTTTTGTTGCTATAGTTTCATTCACACTTGAAGGAACATCATCAAACTTAAGGTAGTAATAAGGGCAATAAAAATTAAACAATCATCAACTTGTAATTGCTTCTCTCTTCCTTGTATTTGAGCCTTGATGGTTGCATTTGGGCTCTGATACCATGTTAAAATCAAAGGTTATGAACCTCATTTGGATACTAAAACCTTGAAAAAGCATCAAAGGTTTCACTTATATCTAATAGATAAAAAAACTAGCACACAATTCAACCTATTTTGCATCTAATTGGCAAAGGCTTTTGAACACCACAATAAAACTAGAAATAATTGATCTTCACATCTTGTCACACACGTGGAAAGTATAATACTTTTTTTAGATTCAGATCTATTCATTAGACACAAAAATATCACATTCATCATTCATCAAATTCTCATTAAAGAGCAAACTTGCCAAAATTACCATCTCTTGATAATTTCTCGCAAGTATGTACAAAATGAGCTCTCAATCCATATCAAATGATCTCATATATGAGATTAGGTAGAGTGCCATTAGGATAGACCCTAAACCCCTGGGTCTCAAAGCCTTAGATCATGCATAATTACCCTCTTGGTAGCTTGAGTCAATTGTCTTATAAAAGTAGGTGGCCACCCTCATCAAAAATCCCAATCATCTAGGAACACCATGGTATAATTCACTTTAGAAAAATATTTATTTAACTAATTCCATTTCATTATGAACATGCAAAAAAAAAAAAACTCATCATAATATAATTCACTTTAGAAAAAATATATATATATAGCCTAATCATAGTATAATTCACTTTAGAACTATATTTATTTAACTACTTTCATGTCATTATCAACATGCAAAAAACAAAAAAAAAAACAAAAAAGTACATGGATAATCCACGCAAAAGATATCCACGCATGGATATCTTTAACTTCCGGTCTCGTCCAGTGAACAAACTGAAATTTGCATGGATAATCCACGCGTGGATAATCGTGAATTATTTACGCCAAAATTGCTTTTTGGCGCCGCCAACCTTCCCTCCCAAACAGTTGCCAGAATTTTCAAAATTCAATTTTGCGTGATTATCCACGTGTGGATAATCCACGCGCATAAATCTTTCGGCGCCGTGTCAAAAAAACACTGGTAGACTGGCCGAAGGCGTGTTCAAATTTTTTTTGGCGTGGATGTTCCACGCAAACAAAATTTCAAAAAATCGACCAAGTGTCGGGTCTCGCGTGGATACTCTGCGTGGATAAATAGAGAGTTTTCTAGTTGTGAGAGTCGATCTACTGAGGTGAAGCTACTGCAACAATCTACGATCTAATCTCTTCCAAGCTACAAACTAACAATGTAGTTTTGATATTGATTCAGCAAACAGTAGACAATGTTTAACAACAAACAACAACCGAAAAATAGTAGAACTTGTAACTTGTAAGCAAGCATCATAGAATTCACATATTGCACACGTCTGGCAAAATGCGAAAATCATCTATAATCAAATTTAAGTTTTACAAAAAAACTCTGAGTGCTATCTGTATCCCAAACAGTGCATTACCGCAAAAGAGATACGCTCCCTTACGAGTCACTAGTGAAACATATACTAGCTCTGATAGATGCTTTTATCTGAGGCATCTGATGTTTGTTACTGTCTCTCACGTTGATCCTATATGTGAACAATGAAGAGATTAATTAATCTAATTTGTGGTAATCAAAAGAACATCTTATGCTAATTGAAACTACTTTTGGTTGCTTGTTGCTTTCCTCCGTGCTTTTCTTGTGTCTCGTTGCAATCACTACCCGTTCATGCGTTAGTTCAAAATGTAAAGAGATGCGGTCCGGAGCATGATATTGCGGTGCGGTCACACCATATGTTGACCGCAAGCATTGACATGCGATTTTCTTCGGTTCCTCAGTGAGTCGGTGGTGAGCTGTAGTTCGTTGCAGCCATATATTGACCGCATGCTAGACTCATACAAGGGCTTCCAACGGTGCGAGCTACAGTTTGTTGCAGCCATATGTTGACCGTAGGCTAGAATGTTGCGGTGCCTCGACAGTTCCAATGGTGCCAGTGGTTTGCGTTGGGTGGTGCCTTGTGTTGCAGAGTGGTTGCAGCCAAAGCCTGTTGGGTTTTTGCATGTATTTCTATAGACAGATCACAAGATACGAACGCCTGACATTAGAAGCCTTCAGTTTCTTTAGCTCCCTCTCAAAGCGAGGTATCCTTGTGATTCCCAGGCTTGCACTCTGTCTTTCAAACATTGCCTTATCCAGAGGCATTGTGAATATGTCGACTACCGTCTATTTAGTTGGAATGAACGTAGTCTTTAGCTTGTCTCTCTTGACCAAATTTCTGATTAGGTGATACTTAATAGCAATGTGTTTCGTTCTGGAATGAAACACAAGATCTTTCGTCAAATGTATAGCGGATGTATTATCCATGTAGAGAATCAACAGCTCATCAGTGTTCTCTCCCAGTCCCTCTAGGAATTGTTTGAGCCAGGTCAGCTCGTTAGCCGTCTTAGCCGCAACAACGTATTCTGTCTCACATAATGATTGAATAGTATGGTCTGCTTCTTACTGACCCAATGAGCAGCTATGTTTGTTGCTATGGTGCATCCTCTGGAGATGCTCTTGCAGTCATCTTTCATGGATGCCCAGCTCGCATCACTGTAGGACTCCACCTGAAATCCTGCATCTCTAGAATAGCAAAGGCCATAGTCCTTTTTTGTATGTTGTAGGTACCTTAGGATTCTCTTGGCAATTTTCCAGTGTATGGGTCCTAAATTAATATTAAATTGGCTCAGTCTGAACACTGCGTAGGCAATGTCCGGCCTTGTATTTATCTGCCAAGTACATCAGAGAACCAATTAACCTTCTGTAAGGATTATTGAGCATTTCTTCTTGTTCTTCTTCATTTTTGGGACAGTTGTCTTTGGTCAGAGTATTTACTCCTTTGCAATCTATCATCTGGAAATCATCCATGATTTTCTGAATGTACCTGAATTGGTGTAAATATAGTCTACCATTCTGAAGGTCTCTATTGATCTGTAATCCCAGGTAGCATTTTGCTTCTCCTAGGTCTGATATTTCAAAGTGTTTAAAAATATCTTCCTTCACTTGTGCAATTAGCTGATCACTTCTTTATACTAGGATCAGTGTGTCATCTACATAGACACCGATGATGATGATTTCTCCATCTATGACTTTCACATAGACATTATAATCATCCATTAGGAGTTGGAAACCCAAAGATCTGAGAGCATGATCCTTTTTTTTTGTAACACTGTCTGGCAAACTATTTCAGTCCATGCTTTTATGCATCTTGCAGGCATAATCAGCAAATGATTTACATGTGGTTGATCCATATAGAGCTCTTCTTTGAGATCCCCATGCAGGAACTAAGGTAAAACTCCGTGTATTTTCTGACAAGTGAGAAAGCTGAAGTGAGAGAAAAATGAAATGCGACACTGTGGTAAAACTCCGTGTAATTCTATAGATTGTGTAAAAACACTTGTAAAACTACAAATTGTGTCAAGACACGGGAAAATCCACAGAACTGAATAAACAACGGATAAAGATTAAAACCGATTAGTCGATTGGTAAGAAGGAGAATAATCCAACACTCTCCCTTAATCTGAATCCTCGAATGCTTGACCTTCAAACTTAGTTCTACACTAAATCTTCTATGTGTATCCAAACTTAAAGCTTTGGTAAAAATATCTGCTATTATATCTTGCATTCTACAGTACTGCAATTGTGAGAAATTGGCAAAAATCTAGCTTGGTATTTTTTATGATAGAAGTTTGTAAGTGAATCTCACATGTGTGGAGGATGTTCCCACATGTGGAGAATTGTAAAGTAAATAAAAAATGTTTGATATAGGGTTTCATAATCAAGCATTTAGGTGTAGGATGTTGAGAGGGTCAACTTTGGCATAGAAAGCAAATTATCCATTTCCACTTGTAATGCCACTATTGAGCCAAAATAGAGTAGGAGACCAAACTCGTGCCAATTAGAGTGTAGACAAGTGTAATGCTTTTGTTTGATGAAGTTTAAGAGGTCCAATAGGATTTAGAGGTGGAACCATGAGAGGTCCAATAGGATATAGAGGTGGAACCATGAGAGGTCCAATAGAATTTAGAGGTGAATGGATCAATGGTCCAATAGGATTAAGAGGTGGCAAAAGTGTGGTCCAATCATAGTTAAGCATAGTGGTAGCTCGTGGATCTACTAGTATCATTGTACTCCTCATTTTGGATGTAATTGATTTGGAGATTGAGTGGATTTTGTGAGTAATTGGTTTTCTAGCTTTCTCTCTACCCGAGAGCTCATGATGATTTTCTCTCTCTACCAGAGGAGAGCAGCTTGTTTTTACTTAGATTATTTTTTGAACACTTCTTACACGTGTGAGTGAGAGTTGGAAGTGATTGAATGCATGTAGTAGTGTGTTTTTGCCATAGAATCAAAGGTAGATCTTGAATCTCAATCTAGTCTTGATCTTGGTGCATCTACACACCTTAGGAGATCACAAGTACATGTTGTGGACAGTCCACACGTGTGAAATCAACAGCAATCTGAGATTTCTGTGAGAGTAATGGCATTAAAAGATAGTACACATGTTCCTACACCCCCCAACAAAATGGGGTGGCCGAGAGAAAACATAGAAGCCTATGTGAGTGTGCAAAGTCTTTGAGGCTAGATGCATCTCTACCCATCTCATTTTGGGAGAGGCCATAAGATGTGCTAACTATTTATGTAATAGGCTTCCAAGTAGTGCCATTGATGGGATCTCACCATATCAAGTTTTGTATGGAAATAAGCCAAATGTTAAGGATTTGAAAGTGTTTGGATGTATATGTTATGTCCACATTTCTTTGGAAACTAGAAAGAAAGAGGATGCAACTTCTTTCAAAGGAATTTTTGTAGGCTATAATGAAAATAGCAAAGGTTATAGGATTTTTTATCCTATTTCAAAGAAAGTGAAAGTTAGTAAGGATGTCTTATTTGATGAAGCTCAATGTTCTAAGATCCATTCAAGTGCATCAATCCTCTATGTGTCCAAGATCTTGCAAGATCTGAGGAGGAGCTTAAGAAGATGTGCTTTTGGACGATAAATCTCAAGAGCCAAAGGGGCCGAGGAGATCTACAAGGAACAAGGCTGAGCCATCAAGGCTTACCTATCTTGAAAAGGGAAAGCAAAGGGAAGACTCAAGTCCTTCTACATCTTACTCTTTTAATTCTTGAAGAGCCTTCAAGTTTTGGAGATGCTAGAAATCACATGTTTAGAGAGATGCAATGCAAGTAGAGTTTGATTCTTGAGTAGATAATCGAACTTGGAATCTTGTGTACCTTCCATATGGGAAGAATCCACTTGCATGTAAGTGGATATATAGATTAAAGTACAATCAAGATGGATCTATAGATGAGTACAAAGCTGGACTTGTTGCTAAAGGGCTTCATCAAACTAAAGGCAAAGATTATGAAGAAACATTTGCAGCTATAGCAAAGCTTGTAACAATTAGATTGATCATTTGTATTGCTAGTTTGTTCAAATGGGATCTCTTTCAAATGGATGTGACCAATGCATTTATTAATGGCTGCTTGGAGGAGATATACATGTTGCAACCCAAGGGCTTCATCAAGGATGGAGAGGAAGACAAAGTTTACCACTTGAAGAAGAGTCTATATGGCCTTAAGCAAGCACCTAGAGCTTGGTACTCTAGGTTGCATTTTCTTCTTTTGGCTTTGTAATTAGTCCTTATGAACCTTCTTTGTACATCAAGTGTAATGATAGACAGATCATCATATTGGTTCTTTATGTTGATGATATCATGTTGACATGAAATGATGGTGAAGGCATAAGAAAAGTTAAAGTCGCCTTGTCTAGTGAATTCAAGATGGTAGATCTAGGACTTCTTAAGTTCATACTTGGAGTAGAAGTTTTTAGAGGTAGTTATTTCACTTTCATAAGTCAATCAAAGTATGCTACTTCCATTCTTGAAAGGTTTGGCATGAAAGATTGTAAAGGGATTGACACCCCTATGGAGAAAGTTGTTAAAGTTTTCAATGATGGTGATGAAGCATCCTTTGAGGACATCACACTCTTTAGAAAGCTTAGAGGCTCCTTAATCTATTTCAAAATCACTAGACTAGATTTGAGTTATTGTGTAAGCAAGTTAAGCCAACACATGAAAGGTCCTTGATACATCATTGGAAAAGTGCCAAAAGAGTACTTTGATATATCTCTTCTACTAGATTTTTTGGCATTCTCTATCAAGGATCTAACTTGCACTTGAGGGCATACTCGGATTCGGATTTTGCAGGAGACAAGATGGATAGGAAATTCATAAGTGCATTTGCCACTTTCCATTGTGGAGGAGTGATATCTTGGCTTTTCAAAAAGCAAGATACAACCTCACTTTCTTCTTGTGAAGCCGAGTACAAGGCCTTAACTTTAACAACAAAAGAACTCCTTTGGCTAAGAAGACTTTTGAAGGAGCTTCAAGTGATGAAGGTCAAGGAGATCTCTTGCATCTATTGTGACAATCAAGCATCTCAACAAATTGCTACAAATTCTACCTTCCATGCTAGAACAAAGCATATTGAGATAGCTCATCACTTTGTGAGGGAGAGGGTGCAATCCAAGGAGGTACAACTTCATCATGTGCCATCATCCGAGTGCATAGCTGTAGAATCTTGGAAAAAGTCATTTGGTCAAACTCCTTGTAATTAGCTTGCACTTCCATGTGAATGAGTAAATGCTTCCACATGTCAAGATGTTGTTTACACGTGTGGATCAGGATGTACTAGATAAGATGTACATATTCTCTTAGATCCTATTTTATAGGGAAGATTCTCACTTTTTGTGAAGACTAGCATTTGGATTCTAGCTAGTAGGATAAGTCAACTTTGATCTATCAGCATTTCTTGACCAGTTACAGGTCGTTCATGTACTTGATCTATAAAGAGATCACCAAATCTAATGAGAAGTTGAGATGAAGTTAAATTGACCTTTAAACTGTAGGAATAAGGTACTTCTGACTTCAATCATTTAAGACAAAAGTACATCATTAAAGGGATCCTCTTTCTTGATAGGGACAGTCCACCTATGGTAGTCTAAGAGATGGCCCAATCTTTTACTGGATGTACTGGGTTTGACAGACAAGGAATGTACAACCAGATTGAAAAATCTAGGTGCAATCCATAATATTTAGAGAGACAAGTGGATACAATTCAAGTAGGTTTTTGTTCTTTACAAAGAAAGCAAGAAATGATCATCTCTACTAAATATTATTTTCCTAGTGCTAGGTCATTTGATTGAATTGTTTTTAAAATGAATTCAACTTGAAATGGCCATAAAGCAGACTGTCAGGTAGCAAACAGGGGAGCAGCAGTAAGCAGGCATCTTGGCAAATATTGGCACACATACACCATGGAGTTCTGGATTGGTATAGCAACCATTTAAAGTATTCAAGGTATCTGTTCTTCATACCAAGTAATTTCTTTTATCCCTTTATGTGTAGACCAGAACAATATCAGTTTATCTGAATGATATAGTCAGTACAAGAATTTGCAAGAAATTCTTTAGAATGTATCGGTCTGTATAAACTTGGAGCGACACAAGTTCTGTCAGGGGTGAGTGAGATTTCAGCAGGCCCTCTACACCTGCGCTCGTAAATATTTCAGAGAAGAAAATAGTAATGAAGCTCACATACCTATGCGTAGTCACTATGGCCCTTGACATGATGGGGGCTATTCCAATGTCACTTCAATAAATCATTGTCAATAAGAAATTATGAACCCAGAATAGCCAATTTTGAAAATTAGTAAATTACAGACCCATCCTCCCTGTCCATAGGATCTTAACTATAGCCGGAAATATGTCAAAAATATGAGGTTTGCATCAAATGCCACTAGAGCAACAATCACATGCCATAGAGGTGCACAATCTGCATTACACACTACAATAGATTATCACCGCGTGATTATACATAACCTTTTATAGTTACCAAAGCGCCATCAAGATTATCCATATAGTTTTGCACGATTTCATGCAATTGATCAAACACCTAAGCATGAACTACATGTTTCAGTTTGCTAAAAGAAGCAAACTGTTGTAAAATCTCTTGGAACATAGTTGGGACAAATCAGCCATTTAGCTTTGAGAGAGAAAGAGAGAGTCACATGACACCATGTTATTCTCCTTGGCCATATATTCTACTTCGAAAAAAATAAACAGACTGGATCAATACTTATTGGTAATTATGATCCATTCTATCCCTTGGTTGTGCATACTCTACAGGATCCAGCATGCTTTAGCTCAAGGGCCGTCTTATATCTGTGGTTACCTGCCATTGATAGCTCATGTTTGACTACCCTATCTCTCTATTTTTTGTTATCCACCCACAGGGAATCAAAACTTGGGCCAGCAAGCTCAACCCAAGCAAGCTACACCAACACACGATACATGGGCCAATGCATATCTCCCTTCGTGAGATTCAAGTTATGCAATTATGAGGTCTTTCAAAATGTGACGGTAAACATCTTGTGGATCTTTTGCAAACAGTTAATAGTGGAAATGTGTACATTAGAAGTCTGTCAGGGACAACAAATTGAAGGACAACCAAAACAGAAAATCGCTACCTAAAAGATTGATTTTACCTTTTCAACAAAACTACATTTCATACCTAAAATGGACACAGTAAAAAGTTGTAAATGACAGTTATCTCAGTTTGTCAAAATGTTACCAAGAAATAACACCAAGCTATGCTTTAACATGATACCAACGAAGAAAGCATCACAAAGCCTACTAGATATTTCATAAGTTCATTCAACATGTGACACCAAGCTAGGCTTTGACCGTGCTACTTAAGAATAAGGACCTATTTATGACCTGATTAAACAGATACAAGAAAATGCATTCAGCCTTTGACATAATAGGTCATTGCAAAGGATACATAGAGAACCTTGTAAGATAATGCATTAAAACATTGGAAAAGATGCACATTAGGCAGGAAACTTAAGGGGGAGGGCTGTCTTCACAAATATCATCATCATCGTAAGTGAGATAATAAGACAATCCTCAGGCATTTGCAAATACATGCTAAGGGCTGACAAACATCATGCTCTAAATACAGGCCCCCTGGGCCCCTACCTGGAAGCTACTACTCATTACATGAGTGGCAAGTCCCTGCATACCTACAAGCAAGTTACTGTTGGCTTAGGAGCTCTAATTGACAGTACATGATCAAGCATCCAATATGCTTGAAAGCCATTACAACACTTAAAAAAAGAGTTCAATAGTTTCACAGAGAGAGAATATTTTACTCCAGTCTAAATGCTTTTCTGGGGCAGTATTGTTAGTTGCTTCCTGTACAAAGATACGTCTATACAAAGGTGACTACTGCTGACAGGTCCACAATTCAGAAGCACACTAGGAGTGGCCAGGTCAGCTGGTAGAATATCAATGTGGAATCACCACAGTTCAAGAGGGACCAATGCCCTTCTCTTTCCATCCTCTATGGCCTTCCTCAGCTGTCAAGCTGCGAGATGGTATATTTCTTAGAACGGTTCTAAACAGACAAGCCTTATGACTGCACAATCAGAGAATTCTATGAGTAAGTAATCTGGCAGAATCCACTTTCAAGTTGTGGCTGCTGGCTCAGGGTGATCTCAAAGCTCTACTACATGCATAGAAGACGTGAGCTTTCTCAAACTCCGGCACCAAACCCCTTCTTATTTTATGACAAAAAAATTCTGTGCGAGCCATGTGCTTGGCGATTAAGAGGTCTTCCGAGTAAAACCAAGAATCAGGACTTTGTGGTAATCAGCGAAGGAAGCTCAGGATCGAGCATTGTTGCACATTATACAGACTGTATGTGCTACAACATTTGCATACGTGCAGTGCTCACACGACCAATACCCACTTTCGTCAATTGTACGACTGGAACCACCATTTCGGGAACTTCCGATCTTGATTCTCCCTCCTTTTCCTTTTGAACTACCTGAAGCTTTAGAGCTGCTGCTACCTTTGCTGCCTGCTGCTACTCTAGTATTGTCAACATCAGCCAATCCATTTTCAAGAGCGCGAACCAAGTTCTCGAAATATGTCTTTGTTACACTGCACAGAAAAAAATCATGTAAAATGAACTCCACTTCCAACAATATACAAATCAATGAAAAAAGCTAACTGTAACTTGACTAGCTACTGAAATCATTAGACACTTATCTGCAGTTATGGCAGGTTACTGGACATTTAAAAGCAGCCATTATTTTAAAAGATCATCAACCTATGAGACTACAGAACTAAGAGAGATCTTAGGAGCACCATCTACATCTAAAACAGACAAGTACAACCAAAAATCTACAACAGTCACTCAAGCATTAAGAGTAGTGATTTTCTACCTCGCTTTCCTATTATGTATGAAGGAAAGAAATTCTACCTTTGAACTGCAAAACTACTTAAACATGCATCTAGCTTGGAATAAAACTCTTCAAAGGTAGATTGTACCCATTACCACAAGCTAGACTGGTCATCTTGGTATCCAACAACACAACTAAATCCACTGAGCCATTTCCAAGACCTCTTTTCATCTGTGATGGCTTATCATTTTACCGACTTTGAATTGACATATCTTGCATGAAACTTACCTCGTCAAACCTGCAAGTTTCGTGCGGAATTCATTGAATGCATTTTGGGGTGGTGTATCACCATCCAAAAACACCTGCAAATCCTTCTCTGCACACTGGTGAAGCCGCTCTAAGCCAGCCTCAGCCTCACCTATAAAAATGCATGTACACCCCAAATTAGTGCAACAAGAATAGGACAACCTTCATATAATCACAGCTAGAACTCTTTAGGCTATGGTACTTCTATCACTTCCGTCTAAAGGGTGTCAGCTACACAACAGCAGTACGCTGCCTTTTGCTGAAGCCAGCTGGCCGTGCACCAACTATAAGCCAGCTGCCTTTTTCTCCTGAGGACAACTGGCTACACAAAATCCCTCCTAATTTGTGTCTTTGTGAAATGTGTACCTATTTGTAAGAAATTTTTCAGCAGACTAACATAATCTACCTACCAACCAACTATCAACAACTGTCAAATGTGGCGTTTGTGCATGGGGAGTCAGATTCATGGGAATAAACAAAGACACCTTGTAGATACTCAAAAAACTGTCTTTTTCCAAGCTCATTCTCGGGAAGGTAGTAACCATAAGCATAGGTCCACTTTAGAATGCGTCGACATTCAACAATCTGCAATATAATGCAAATAAGAGATCAGAGAACCTTTTAGATTACCAAGAGTTAAGTGTTAACGGATACAAGTCATGTTACCTTGTAGTAAATAAACATACAAATTCATTTGAGTAAAGGCCAAAATTCCAAACATATCAGGTAGTAAGCAGCACATATCAGGTAGTAAGCAGCATATCATCACAGGTGATAATAAAGCATATAACCCCAGTCCCCACATTAACCTACTTCCCAGTTGATACACTGTTGTCAAGCAATTAACAAACAAGCTACCCATTGTGCAGCCCTAACTGCCCTTTTTCATATTTCTTTATGAATGAACTAACTTCCTAAGCTGCTTGAGTGCTGATAGGAATCCTGCGGCAACTTCATGTAGCCAGATTTGCATGTTAAGTTGAAAAAGCAATATTGAAGAGGAGATTATCAAGGAGTGAAAATTTCACCTGAAGCCATGCCTCTGTAACAAATTTCAGCTGAGATACGGGCTGGCATTGTCTATCACTCAACTTTTCAATCTGCAAAACCAGTAAAGCAACATGATTCCAGCAGAGCATACTTGTTATAAGCATCAACCACAGTAAGATCGGGCATTGGATACATCTTCAAACAAGACTAGGCATTATATCATGATTAAGATATGTACCAAGACCACCAAACAATTGGCTCAACATTCAAAATTACAAAGTTAACAAAAATTTGTATTTATAGATGCCCGTTCTTTATCTTTTGGTGGAAGGTTTGGCTCTGTAGTATCTGTACATACAAAATGGAACGTATCCCATACTTAGAAAATGTAAAAAACACTTGAACACTTGATTGAATTTTTTTGAAGGCCCCTGTATCCAAACATGGGCCATTTATTTATTTTTTGCGAGATTTTGGAGCGCCATGCAGTTTGAGAGGAGAGGATTCTGGAGCAAGTAAAATGCAGGAGATTAGCGAGAAAAAATTATACAATGATGTTGGCCATCCGCCGAGAAGAGTTTTTACGGATGCTTTTGCTATGTGCGTACTGCTTTCTTGGGTTGCTTAAGTTTTTTTTGGTTTAGCATCCAACTTCGTTAGTTCATGGTTTAGGCTGTAGAGAACAGATTGAGGCATTTCCTTTGTTCATTCTTGTCTAGAAGCTAGTTTGCATATTGCTGTCTTGTATTTCTTGTGTATATTTTGGAGTTCCAGGCTTCAAGATTTTTTACCTCATTATTCATGGCCAGGGGAGTCAGAATTTGTGACAGGAGGTTGAGGAGGTAGACATGCAAGGGAGTTAGTATGAAGCGCTGAACACAGTGCCTCAGAGCCAGCTTACCTGCACAAAGGTGCATTGCATATTCCATCTTAAGCTTGTTCTACACATGATACATCCCTTCTGTATATTTTGATCCTACATTTCTCTCTAAATATATCATTCAATTTATCTTTATTAGAAGTCTATGACTTACCTCTACCACCCTTCTACAAGTGAAGCACATAACTGCCCTCAGCCCATCAAATTGCTGATAGGAAGGGAGTTCGTCATTGCCAAATAGAAATTTTCTTCACTTTTGCTACCATTTTTGCAGCTAAAGGTGCTCTTGAAGCATGACCCATGAATTAGGGGAGCTCTATAAGAGTACACAAGTGGTAAAAGCTTCACGGTACCCCCATTTTCATGGACGACGACCTTGGGGATATACAGGTCAAGTAAGGCAAAAATCCCTTCAAAAAGTCAAATACACCAACCAATTGGTTTTCGAGGACATGAGCATAGGGACTCAAGGACTGTAGGCATGGGTGCGCCACAAGGTTCCAACCACACCACCCCCGGTATGGATACGCTTTTGGAATTGTAATGGCATACATTCATCATCAATGCCCTAGGACATGTGTGACTAATAGATAATGAAGACATCCTGTTTTTTTATCAAAGACACATGAGAGCTGAGAGAGCGGCTTACCAACTTTCCAAGTTGTACCTGGAGTATTCATCATGATAAGGTACGATCAGTGGATGGCAAAAAATCAAGTGGAATTGCTTGCTTATTTCGAGACATTTACATCAATTTCTCAAAGTTGTAGGGTGTGATCATGTAGATCCTATCTCTTGAAATAGCCTTAGTTTGGAGACTGATGTGTTCATGTCGCTTGCTTCCATATGTAGCGAGTACAGATTTGTCCCTATATCTTGAGATCTCATCAAATTTAAGCAAATAAAGGTCCTACATATTGACGATTTCAAAGCCAGGACAACAGAACATCATATTGTCATTCATGACATGGAGACCGATCATCTACACATCCACAAACCCAACATTGAGGAGCTTGGTAATCAAGCCTGTTACTTCCCCCTTGAGAATTCACCACTTGTTGAGGGTGTTGACTCCCCATACAAAAAACCTATCAACTAACATCATCAGATATTTAAAGCGGGGACATATTACTCATTGGGGACTTTAATGCCAAGACACTTGACGACAAGCTGAGTTTGATGCAGGGACAGACTTACCATGCATACATTCTCTAGATTATGAGAACATGGGATTACCAGGACATTTGCGAATGGATATGGACCTATCACTGCTTATAGTGATTATTTTTTACACCTAGGAGAAGCTCACAAGTTACCCTGTATAATGGCTAACTCCAGAGGTTACACATGCCAAAGTGTCGTGAAGATCTTACTTATGTACAAGTCTTGGAACACAAAAAAGAGAGCGTAGATTCAATTGAGTTAGAGCAAGGTTAGAGAAATGAAGAGTTGCCCAATTGAAATATGTAAATGGTCTCGGTACCATATAATCCTGGCCTATAACTTTCTCTCTCTTCTTAGTGGTTATTTTGTTGTTTTAGAAATTTGGATAGTACAATAAGTTTGTTTCGATGGCATTCGTTCGTCTAGTTTCCATCACACTGTTAGAAAACCGACTTGATCATACAAGTAACCCAAGACAAGATTCCTATTGTTGTTAGACAATAGTCATACACATGAGAGAGAACAACAATGATGAAGAGATGTACTCCAACTATGTCCCATTACTTTGGTCTATGTCAAAAAGCAAAAGCAACCTAAAAGCGATTGCCTAATTAATGTCTCTATATATGGTAAAAGCACCAACACCTATCTATAGCAAAACTTGTCTAACCATAGTCTAACTTGACTTTTACTAAATATAGGTAAGGGCCCCTAGAATTAGCATGCAGGCATGGCCCAACAATCCTAGTTAACCTAGATGATAACATTAGGGGTACTAATGTAAACATTAGCTCTAACACTCCCCCTTAATGTTTACATTGTCTAAAACTATGCATAACAAAAGTATGCATGTGTATCTTCCATGAAGCCCATGTAATGAAGATCCTCAATTCTGATGTAGAATTCATGATCAACTCTGATCTCAATGTCTTCATTACTCGATGTAAAACTTTCTTTGTATGATGATGTAGAACTCCTTTGAATGTCGATCCTGCTTCATATGACTTCCCAATGTCTTGTTGTAGTCTTTATGCCCCTTTCGTGTATATGTGTGACTACCATGAGTACAACATATCACATGATCCCTTGACTTCCTTTGAAACAAAGAACTTTGACTCCCCCTGAATCAAATAATGTAGACATGATAACTTTTGCCTTAACCTTCAGAACTTTGCTTGAAGATTGACTCCCTTGGTCTCTTTGAACATCTTTCAAGCTATCACAAATGTAAGGATCTCTCCAACATTCATAAAGAAAAAATAATTTTCTTTGATTACAGTAACACCATCATGATAACCATAAGTAGGAAATAGATCTACAAATGTCAACATCAAATCTCATATATCAACACCCACTTTAGAAACCTATACTTCATAAGTAGTTGGCTCCACTCGTGTCGATTCCTTGAATTGAACCCATTTCAATTCTCCTGGTACAAGTTACCACTTGTGATGAACTTGATTGAACTACTCCCCTTGGATGTACACTTCATGTTTCCACTCTCTCCAAATAGAATAGAGTATCATCCATGAACCAAACCAAACATGCAAGTCAAAGAACATCCCCAATAGAAAGATAAATGTATAGAATACTTCCTCACACAAAATAACTGATACTCCCCTTCAAATACTTTCTCACACAAAGTACTTGACATGAACTTTTCCATGGAATCTCCTACCTTTATCTCACACACAGAGTCACTTGCACCAAACAACTTTCCAACCTAGAAAGCATTTCATCATGATATTTATTCTGACACTTTGTCATATGCAAACTTGGTGTACATCCATCTTCAACCATGTGGTTTTTCTTGTAGCTAAACAACAGATTGTACTGTTGATTTTCAACAGCTAATCAACAACCTTGGCTTCCCAATCTTATAACAAAATCTACCACATGACAGAACATGAACTTGGATAGATTCCAGAACTTTTCTTCAACTCAAAATAAAATTTATCTCACTTAGTACCACCACATGAACAATCAACTATGACTTGGATGGTATCTAGGAATTACATGACAACCACAACAAGCAATCACTTCGATTACTCATAAATCTGAAGTGATACTAGTTCATATAGACAAGAAAGTTTCTACAACATAACCAAGTTACTATGACTTGAATAGAAACCAAACCGATACAACGTAGAATGTCGGCCACACAGCTTGCCACACCTATGACTTGTAACAATGAACTTATCATTTGCCACCATGATAAGAAACTGTGAAGAACATCCTTTTGAATATAAATTTACCCATGCAACTCCCTCTTAAGAGCTTGCACCTTTGTCGATTCCAACCTCGACAAAAACTTGTCAACATTAGAACGTCCAAAGTTAACCTTCCTTCAGTATGCTTGTTGGTAACTGCTTCTGCAGCTTCACCAACACCATGATCAGCGATTGGCTTCCCCTACCATCTCTTTTGTTTCATGTAGAGTTTCCTTTCCCTGTGAGTTAACCCTTCCATTTTGTGACAAACTTTGTTCTGCTGATTATTGTTGTGAATCCCTTCTTCACCTTGCACATGATTGCAAACAACTCCTAGTCGTATTGCTGGTCCTTACTCCTGAGACCTCCTTAAGCATGCATCAAGGTTCTTTCCCTTCTTAAACCTTATTGATCTCCTACTACATGACACAGCCATTGCATCCTAGCAATCTGTGTATGTCCATGCTTCCTTGCATGGAATCCAATTACTTCCAACAATAATCGACAATCTGTAGCGATCCACTTGAGTATGCTCCAAATTTCTCTTAGAAATCTGTAACTAACCACAGCCAATAAATGCATCCTTGCATGCAACCCAAACTAGGTTTGTATTTGCCCTTTGAAGTCTCCACTTTCGAACTTTCGCTTGATTCAAATTTTCTGCCTATGAATTTTGTCCTTCAAATGTTTGACCTTCCGTCAGACTCATGTCCTTTCAACTTAGCCCTGTTCATACCTTCTTGTCCTGATTTTTACCTGATCCTTGAACTTTTTACCTTCTGATCTTCAAGCTCCTGATATTTGACCCTGTTAGAATTCCCTTGATTCTAACCTGATTCAAGCTTGCTCGAACTTGAACCATCCCTTTCTTAGTCTCCATAGAACTATCTCCAGCGATCTGCCTGTTTCCAGCGATCAGGTACTACAGTAGACAGTGAATTGTCAAAAGTGAGCAGGTATGCAGTTCTAACAGCAGCGAACATGTCTGCATTTTCAGCGAACAATGCTGTAGCAGTGATTCAGTCACTCAGGCTATAGTTCAGCAGCGATCTGATCCCAGTGACCAGTCAGAGATCTGTTTTCCAGCAACAATCTGCTTTTGCTAGCAGCGATCTTTTTCAAGCAAACAACAAATAGTTTCGCAGCCGGCAATCAGATACTGTAGGCAGCGATCTGTAGGCAATAGAATCTGATACAGCTAGCGTTCCAGCTCAGCCATGATCTGATTCCAACGATCCAACTCTCAGGTGTTAAATAGCGATCCAACATGCAGCCAACCAGCGATCTGTCTTCAACACCTGCGACCTGCAATTTGCAGCACCCTTCTTAATTCCGCAGTTGTTTCCGGTTTTCCATCATCCTAGTGCACTAACATTATCCACCCCATCCATAAGAATGGTGACCCGATGATTCCAAATAACTACCGCACCATCATGATTGGACATGTCCTGACGAAACTATATGGTACTATCCTACAGTCGGTTGTGAGCACAGAGGCGGAGACTAAGAGATTACATGCCATGGGTCAGGCAGGTTTTCGAGCCCACTACTACTGTAGACCACATCTTCACATTGCGGGCACTTATTGAGGAAGCTAAGCACAGGAGAGAGAGGGTTTACTGTTGTTTTGTGGACTTTAGGAAAGCCTTTGATTCCGTTTCTCGCTCATTGCTCATCCAGAGACTCCGAGACCTTGGCTTCTCCACCAAGATCGTTCTTGCTGTAATGGCACTTTATGAGCGTGTCATGGGATGTTTCCGGCATAGCAGTGGCATATCCGATCACATTTGGAGCACTATTGGGGTGACGCAAGGTTGTTCCCTCTCACCAGTCCTCTTTGGCCTGTACATTGATGAGTTGGAGCGAGTCATTACACAGTGTGGCGGTGCTAGTTGCCAGCTTGGGGACATCTTGATTGCTATCCTCCTTTATGTCGATGATGTGGTATTGGTCTCACCGACCAGAGAGGGTCTCCAGTGACAGTTGGACTGCCTACATGGGTTTTGTACCAGATGGGGCCTAGGGGTGAACATTGGGAAGACCAAGGTTATGGTCTTCAACACTTCACGAGCATTCATGCAGCGACAGGAGCTTACTTTGGGTGGACAGGTTTTAGAGGTGGTCCCTTCCTACACATACCTGGGGATCCTTTTCTCAGGTCCTATGTTTAGCATTAGACAGGCTGCCACCACTCGACTGGGAAAGGGGCATGCCTCCCTTGTTCAGCTAGAGCGATTTTGTTTCCGGAAGTCCATCCAAGATGCCCGCAGTAAGTGTCGCGTCTTTGATACCATTGTCACCTCTACGGCTCTATATGTGGCAGAGACATGGTGTACAGGTCTCCCCTCATATTGGGTCAGTCTTTCACGATTACAGACCACCATGCTAGCCCGGCTGATTCGAGCGAAACCTTCTGTTCCACATGAGATTCTCTTGGCTGAGTTTGCAGTTCCACCTTTACAGATCGAGACAGCACTTCAACTCATCACTTATATACAGAGGATACAGGCGTTACCAGAGATAGACAGACGATACACACAGGTTGCACTTCTCTCTTCACAGCATCTTCATGATCAGGGCTACAGGTTATCATGGTTCTCTCAGGCATCTCACCTCCTACTTGATTCATTTGGTATCTCCATCACAGAGCTACCCTCAGGCACCCACCAGTATATCAGACAATTCCTTTATTGCACATACCTAGAGCGGACTTGGCATAATTAGTTAGGGGTTAAGCCAGCTTTCTACCAGACCCATTTCTTGGAGCTGGATACGTCAGGGGCCCCGGTGATGCCACGCTACTTGGATTCGGGACTATCACATTGCCTCAGATTCACACTGGAACAGCTTAGGGTGTCTACTCATCAGCTAGCTATTGAGACTGAGAGATTTCGTGATATTCCCAGAGAGGAGTGGATTTGTCAGTTATGCTCTCTAGGTGAGGTGGAGTCTGAGGAGCACTTTATCTTCCGATGCCCTGTATACTATGAGATTAGAGGGCGGTATCACTGCCTGTTTCGAGACATGCCTACCACTCTACGCTCTCTTGTGGCCTATTAGGACCCACGATGTGTCGCGCTGATGATACGTGAGATGATCATACTATGGAGAGATTTATACGGGACACCACAACATTCTACCTCACAGCCATTGATCACTTCATTCTTTACTAGGCAGAGATCACGTGACCGGAGGAGGATTACGACGACGACGAGGATGATAGCCGCTCACATGCTCATAGAGACCGGAGACAGTGTACTCCCCACCATCACGTTACTACCAGACATCATACACAGAGGCGTGCCACTACTACACATGCTCATGCTCACGCCCACAGACGACGTCAGCAAGCTCCATTGCTTTCTCATGTTGTGGCTCGCATTACATCTTTTTATAGTATCAGTACAATAGCACCAGCAGCACAGGCTTCGCAGTCTTGACATCTTGACATAAATACATGTGATCAGTATCCACACACACCGCATACGTGTCTATTTTAGTTTGTACTAGATGTTTTTCTTTATTACATATTGGAGACGTTTTATACGCTTCCATGGTTACCACACACTTGACATGTACTTTTTAGTCTTATACGCCTTTTGGCATGGAAAAGACATTAATAAAGCTTTCTTTCTTTCTTTCTCTCTCTAAAAGACATTAATAAAGTTTTATACCAGATGGGGCCTAGGGGTGAACATTGGGAAGACCAAGGTTATGGTCTTCAACACTTCGAGAGCATTCATGCAGCGACAGGAGCTTACTTTGGGTGGGCAAGTTCTAGAGGTGGTCCCTTCCTATACATACCTGGGGGTCCTTTTCTCAGGTCCTACTTTTCGCATGAGACAGGCTGCTACCACTAGACTGGGGAAGGGACATGCTTCCCTTGTTCAGCTAGAGCGATTTTGCTTCTGGAAGTCCATACAGGATGCTCGTAGTAAGTGTCGCCTCTTTGATAACATTGTTACTCCCACGGCTTTATATGCGGCTGTTACTCCCACGGCTTTATATGCGGCAGAGACATGGTGTACTGGTCTCCCTTCTTCACAATGGGCCAGTCTCTCACGATTACAGACCACCATGCTAGCTCGTCTCATTCGGGCGAAGCCTTCTGTTCCACATGCGGAAAGGCGATACATACAGGTTGCACTATCCTCTTCACAGCATCTTCACGATCAGGGCTACAGGTTATCATGGTTCTCTCAGGCCTCTCACCTCCTACTTGCGTCATTTGGCATCTCCATCACAGAGCTCCCCTCAGGCACACATCAATATATCAGACGCTTCCTCTATCGCGTATATCTAGAGCGGACTTGGCGTAACCAGCTAGGGGTTAATCCAGCTTTCTACCGGACTCATTTCTTGGAGCTAGATGCATCGGGGACCCCAGTCATGTCACGCTACTTGGACTCGGGATTGTCACATTGCCTCAGATTCACATTGGGGCAGCTCAGGGTGTCCTCTCATCAGCTAGCTATTGAGACTGGGAGGTTCCATGGTATTCCCAGAGAGGAGCGGATTTGCCAGTTATGTTCTCTAGGTGAGGTGGAGTCTGAGGAGCACTTTATCTTTAGGTGCCTTGTATATTATGAGATCAGAGGGCGATATTATTGCTTGTTCCGAGGGATGCCTACCACTCTACGCTCTCTCATAGCTTATGAGGACCCACGGTGTGTCGCTCTGATGGTACGCGAGATGTCCATACTACGGAGAGATCTATATGAGACACCCCAGCATTTTATCTCACAGCCATTGATTACTTCATTCTTTACTAAGCGGAGATCACGTGATTTAGTGCTTGATGATGACTACTACCACTATTACACATGCACGTGCTCATGCTCACAGATGACACTGGCAGGCTCCAGCGCTTCCCCATTCTGTGGCTCACATCACATCTTTTTACAACATGAGTACAGCAGTAGCAGCACAGCCTTGACATCCTACTATAGATACAAATGAACACTATGCGCACACTCTCGCATACATGTCTATTTTAGTTTGCACTAGATGTTTTTCTTTATTACAGTTTAAAGACGTTTTTATATGCTCCCATGGTTACCACAGACTTGACATGTACTTCATCAGTCTTATATGCCTTTTGGCATGGAAAAGACATTAATAAAGCTCTCTCTCTCTCTCTCTCTCTCTCTCTCTCTCTCTCTCTCTCTCTCTCTCTCTCTCTCTCTCTCTCTCTCTCTCTCTCTCTCTCTCTCTCTCTCTCTCTCTCTCTCTCTCTCTCTCTCTCTCTCTCTCTCTCTCTCTCTCTCTCTCTCTCTCTCTCTCTCTCTCTCTCTCTCTCTCTCTCTCTCTCTCTCTCTCTCTCTCTCTCTCTCTCTCTCTCTCTCTCTCTCTCTCTCTCTCTCTCTCTCTCTCTCTCTCTCTCTCTCTCTCTCTCTCTCTCTCTCTCTCTCTCTCTCGGTGCACTTTATTTTTAGGGCCCGGTATATTACGAGATCAAAGGGAGATACCACTGTCTGTTCCGTGACACACCTGTCGCCTTACGATCGCTCATAGCTTATGAGGATTCCCGATGCGCGGCACTCATGATATGAGAGATGTTTATACTACAACAGGATTTGTATCAGACAGGCCAGCAGAGTCAGGTTTCTCAGCCTCAAATCACTTCTTTCTTCTCCAAGAGGAGAGGACGATTTGATGACGGTGATGATGATGATGATGATGACCTACTTGCCCATAGAGACCAGAGACAGCGTCCCACACATACCCATGTTGCAGCACGAGCTACTCGACCTATCACGAGGAGACCTCTTCATCCTCCCAGACGACGTCAGAGACCACCCGTGGCCCTTCATGCCACAGGCCGTATTACATCCTTCTATAGCATCAGCATCAGCAGGACAGGACTAGATGATAGCGTCATACCTCACTCATGACTTTTAGCAGTATACATGCTCCCACATGTTTCTTATAGCATCACATCTATTTCAGTTTATAGCTTTAGCTCTAGATTTGCTACTTTTGTTACTGTTTTGGAGACGTTTCATACGCTCCTATGGTTACCACATACTTGACATGTACATATACTAGTCTTATATGCCTTTTGGCATGGAAAAGACATTAATGAAGCTTTCTTTCTTTCTTCTCTCTCTCTCTCTCTCTCTCTCTCTCTCTCTCTCTCTCTCTCTCTCTCTCTCTCTCTCTCTCTCTCTCTCTCTGTGGACTTCCCATCTTCCTAGTGTACCAATATCACCTATTCACAAAAATGGTTACCCCATGAACCTTGGCAACTACCACACAGTCATGATTGGTCATGTTCTCTTAAACGCACTATTAAGCATAAGAAGCAGGTTAACTTCAAAAAAGCCTTTGACTTTATCCCACATTCCTTGCTCATCCAAAGGCTACGTGATCTTGGTTTCTCCACAGACATTATCTTGGCTGCCATGGCACTTTATGAGAGAGTTCTGGGTTATTTGTGGCATGACAATAGTATGGCTGAGCATATTTGGAGCACCATTGAGGTGAAGCAGGGTTGCTCTCTTCACTTACTCTCTTTGGGTTAATTATTGATGAGCTGGAGAGGGTCATCTCATAGGTGCTGGCTCTAGTTGGAGACTTCCGTTCTTTTTCATGGAGAAGATCCATGTAGCATGGACTTTAAATTTCAAACGTTCCAAAATTTCTAAGGTCTTCAAGAAAGTCACTATGCAAGTCCCCAAGCTGATTCACACAGCAGGTGAATCTTCCTGCTGCAGGTAGGAAGATTCACGCAGCTTTTCAAATATCGTCATATATAGAGCAGCAGACCTTTCAAGTTCATCAGCGAGGTGTTGTCTTTCATGCAAAAAACAAAGTTGGCTGCTTCATGATTCACCATGACTTTTCCTGCTTTTCACATAGATTTCTAGAGGATTTCACCCCCTTAACTTAGATTCACGCAGCAAATCTAGGGATCAGTTTCAATGTAGAAAGGGCTCTTTGAATTGCCATTTGATCAGCATCGGTTGTACAACGAGTTTGTGGAGCACGCAACAAGAAATCTAGAAGCTTCACAAATGTTCGCACGCAGAATACAGCAATGATCATATATTGGGCTTGGCTAAATCCACTTGGAAGATGGGAGGAGATTTCTTAAAGCACAAAGGAGTGTTTCTCTTTCTTTTACTTCAAAAAACCTTTCTCTTCGGTATCTAAAAACTATTGCTATCTGACCATAACCTGCTTTGATACCATGTTGAAAATCAGAGTACACAGTAAGGCAATCACAATAATATGATAGAAGAGAGGAGAGAAAACACGCAAAGCTTGCATCACAATAGAATGCAATGATCCAAAAATTATTCATGAGTGACAAAGTTACATAGGTTTGGGTGCTCTCACATCTAGTCCATATAACCCACATACTTTTACACATAGAAGGGTTGGACTTCATTTATTACAGTACATGAGGCTCCTAGGCCTATTTGTCATTTAGTATACCAAGTACATTAATAAATGAATTACCATGATATTATATTTGATAGTGATTGAACAGATTACAAAACTGTGATAACATATACACTGCTGAAGTCGAACTCAGTTGAAAACTTATGTGAAGTCATGATGTCCTCGATATGAATTTGAAGATCATATCTCCAACAAAATATGTTGCATTGACATTACAAGAGATGTTCCAACTCAGAGACAAAGTATGCCACACTCCTTATTCTGGGGGTCTCATGCAGTCTCACATCATATCCTTCTCTAAACAACAACCTTGGGCGGAGGGAGCCAAAATCATTAGGCTCCAAGACCAATGATACAAATGTCAACCGCCATACTACACGAGTCAAGGCGTACACGTATATCTCTCAGGCAGGTACCCCGGTCTATGAGACTCTTTAGCCATGATTAACAGACCACTTCAACAGATACACGAGGATGAGTTCAGGGATGTAGTGGCACATGTACAGGCATGTTATATACATGCACTCCATACATACAACTAGCCACACATAGATCCAACAGTTCCTATTTCTGTTTTATATTTTTCACACATGCATTCACAAGTGAATTAAAAAATCGATTTGTTCTGAAAGTACAAAATAGGCTCTGTATGTACGGACTGTATGTACGGAACATGCTTCATTGAATTTCCTTTTAAAGGTAGAACTAACCAAAACTCTCAAGAAGATGCACTCCAGGCCAACTCATGATGATATCATAACATCTACAATAACTAAAGGCAAGCATACCTGAACTGCCTGCATTTGCTGAAGATCGGAAAGTGCCTTTGCCCTTGACTGTTACAACACGTGAAAATAAGAATTAATTTTTAAATCGAAACATACAACTACAACCAAGTTCATCCAAATTTCTTTAACAGAAATCTCAGAGAAAGATTGAATTGCTGAAGCATAGAGTAATCAGCATGTTGGCATTTTAAATGTTATGACACTTCTCAAGAACATTACGTTGAAAAGCTTGAGAGGAGAGCTTAGTTTATGGAAAAACAAGTGGAAGCTTTAAAAAAAGACCAAACAGTAGGCCGAAAATATACCAAACATTTCACCGAAAGAAGCTGGTGCTATTCAAAAAGTCTATATTGACTTTAGAGATTATCATGTAAGATGGCTTCTCAATTCAAAAGCCAACTGTCTACTTGAAAACACGCTTTAACTGATGACGAAAACATAATAGTTCATGACAGATGATTATGTTGGCACATCAAAATCATATAAATTTTGCAAATATCCTAGAAAACTAGCACATTTGAAAAATATCAGCGTTAAAGTTTAGAATAATGTTATGTTATCAACAAAATCGAAGAGAAAGTAGAAAATGATGCATCACACAGCAATCTCCTACAAAAAATTCCATTTGAACAGAGAAAGAGAGTGAGGTGCAGATCTTCAACTAATACTGCAGATGAACTGCTCCAATCAGCTGAATAGATCTCTTGTTGTTTCCTCCAGTTATGCTAGTCTCTTGGGAACCCTTGAGGAGATTTGGTCAATCTACACAGATTTCTAGGAAATTTGGATATCACAATTCCAGTATTAAAAATTTTACCACTGTATAATGCATTGCTAACATAGCTGAACACCCTGAAAGACCTATAACATTGACCATGGCCTTGAAAAAATACCCTAAAATGCACAGCTCAGTCCAGATTCCTCTTCTGATTGGTTGTTCCTAAGTTCATTGCAAGACATTTGATTCATAGAACTTATGAAAATATACTGATGTTCTGTCTGTTCCAGAACGTGATCAGGAATGCATTCTGGATCACGATCTGGGAATTCCCAAGACACACTTTCCTCCTAGACGACGTTAGCAACTACCAATTACCTCATGTGGAGAATAATAAGCTCCACATCGCCACTTGCTCAATAGAAGTCCCACTAAGGTTGTTTTGAATCGAACAACAGAAGAGGCATTCACAGGTATAAAGCCACAGGTTGATCATTTACAAGTGGAGCATTGCTTATGCTCATGTGTTGAAGGAAGAAAGATCAAAGTTAGATTCAAAAGCAGTCGCGTGTTCGTTTCTTGGTTATGATGAGGAAGAAAAGGATATCATCTTAATAATATTGAATCTAAGGTGGTCATATTGAGCAGGGACGTAACCTTTGAGGAAGATGGTGTACAAGTTTTTCAAGAAAGCAAAGAAGGCATATTTCCAGAAATGTCCAAGACTCCTATCATTGATGATAGTAGTGAAGAGAAAGAATCAGAAGTAGCTGAGCAAGGATGCTGAGCAAGGATCAATACAAGAAAGGCAACCAACAGGTTTACAAGCTCATACTCATATGGATCATCACAAGAGAAAGGAAGGTCAAGAGTTATTTATACCTATTCACCTTCTACGTCGCCTACTAACAAGTTACCAAGATAGTATAATGAAACAATCAAAGATGGACAAATGCTAGATGAAGTAGAGTCAAGTCAACCAGGAGCAAAGCGTTTGCAAGAAGTCATGTACATCATGAGGAGACGTATTATGCTTTCTTGGCTTCAGTTTTGGATACAAGTGATCCTACTTCATTGGAGGATGCTTCCAAAGGAGTAGGTTTGAAAAACAGCTATGGATGAGGAGTATGAGGCAATTATGAAGAACAAAACATGTGATCTTCTGGAGTTACCATTAGGTAAGAAACCTATTGGATGCAAATGGGCTAATAGAACTAAAGTTTAAATCAGATGCTTTGATTGACAGGTACAAGGCAAGGTTAGTGGCCGAGAGTTATGCACAAGAGGAAGGAATTGACTATAATGAGACTTTCGCACCAGTGGCAAAGATGAACACATTGAGGACAGTTTTGGCTTTAGCAGCTCGCTTCGGATGGGACATTCAGCAAATGGATGTTAAAAGTGTGTTTTTAATGGATACCTTGAAGAAGAGGTTTACTTGGAGCAGCCAAGGGGTTATGAGATAAAGGGCAAGGAGCATATGGTTTGCAGGTTCAAGAAAGCTTTATATGGTTTGTCCAAGCGAGGCCACTCCAGTTCCATCCGCAACAGCAAGGCCTAGTTCAGGTCCACGAGTATCACCCAAGCATGTTGGATCAGTGGCAGCGGGTCCTTCCCGTCCCTCATCGTCATCAGCAGCAGATGCACCACATGCTTTGACAGATCCTGCCAAAGAGAGTGACACACCTCCAGCACCTGACGCTGCACAGTCAGACACTCCCACAGCTAACCCATCCACCACATCCATGGAATGTGCTAGACCACGAGCGCCCTATGTACAGCAAAGAGGGGTTAGGCCCGGACAACAAACTCTTTATCGATGTGGGTGGCAAAGAGAGCAACATACCCGATGCACTCGACTGGTTGGCCAGTTCTTTTACAAGTACGGCATCCCTTTTGTCGTTGCTGACACTTAGGTATTCAGGGAGCTCTGTAAGCAAATTGCAGCAGTGGATGTTACATGGAGGCCTCCCAAGTGAGAGGCACTGCGAGGCATGATGCTCCGTCAGGAGGAGGAGAGCATCACGCAGGAGTTGAGTTCCATTTGCTCAGTGAGGCAGACGTAAGTATCTTGTCTCTTCTTGGAACTCTTTGCAGGTGTTCCATTTTGCAAGTAACGCACTTTTTGCATATGGCTAATGGGTGGTTTGTGGTAGGTATGGATGCACGATATTGAGTGATTGATGGATCGACACTCGTCGGCGATCCGTCATCAGTATCTTGTTTTCTTACCCGCTTGGCACAATCTTCCTGTGTGGCATGGATGCCACTAGGTGGTGCAGCCATCACAACCAACTTCATATGGGAGGCTGTGAGAGATGTGATTGATGACGTTGGGGTGGAGCATGTGGTTCAAGTTGTCACAAACAACGCCACGAACTGTAGGCAGATGGAAGAGATCCTGAGCACCCACCATTGTGTGGACACCATGTGCTGCCCATTGCATAGACCTCCTCATCCACAACCCTCTGTGGTCTTCCATGGATCAAACAGGTATAATTCTTTTCATTTGCTTTACTATCTTCCTTGAAGCTTGTTCTATGCTACTTAACCCATCTCGGAGGTTATCTAAATTTTCTAGTGGATGCATGTGTTGCAGATCACTTCTCAGGCCATGCACGTGATCAGTTTCATCACCAGAAAGAAGCGCGTGTTGGCCCTATTCCTCACCTTCTCGCCGCTGGACCTGAAGAAGCCAGCACCCACTCGCTTTGCCTACTACTTGGTTCTAGAGCGACTACTGGCAGTACGAGACCTCTTGTGGCAGATGCTTGTTAGCGAGGCAATCCTAAACTTCAGAGGTGTCAACGCAGATGCGATACATTTCCAGATCACTGTGTTTGGAGATGAGTTCTGGACATGGGTAGCGGAGCTTGTGGGGCTCCTTCGACCATTTTCTATGTATTGCGCCTAGTAGATCGTGGGGTGCACTCTTAGTCTCAATACGAGTTCATGGACCGCATTGGCGAGGCAATTCAGACGTCGGCCTTGGATGAGAATAGGTATGACTCTTCAGTGTCTTCTTTGTTATTCCTCACTCATGTATGTTGTGTTCTTTTATGCTACGGCGCACTGATGATTGTAATGTGTCTGTCGCAGGAGGGAGGAGATCTTGCAAATTTGGGAATCCTACAATTGTGCCGCCTGGGCTAGACGAGAGTTCCAACACCTTTGTGGACATTGAAAAACACAATCTAGCATCTTACGACACATCAATCAGACAAATACAGCTCATTTCACATATTAGGGCTAAAAAAGACAGCAAAAAGCGAGCTTGACATTCACAAATTGATCTACATGCACTACAGGCGTAAACAGACATTCCTGGCATTCTTGTAGGCATTTAGAAACACGGTGTGGCATCTAACGGCAACTCAATCGGACACCTATAGCCAATTTCACAAATAGGGCCAAAACAACCACCAAAAGAGGGCACCACTCTCATAACTTCTTCTATGCACCGTAACGGCCTAAACCAACATTGTAGACATTCCCATAGGCATGAGGAAACACAGTGTAGCACTTTACTTTGCTTCAATCTGACACCTACAGCTAGTTCTAAGCAATCATGGAAATTGAAAAGTGTAGGCAGCAAGACAAACCTGGAAACGGAGATTTCTTGCTCCACACTCATTTCCCATGCCCACTGTGTCCCCCTCATCGAATAGTTGCTCGTAGAATGCTGGATCGTCGCAAATGGATTTGCATAATAAAATTTGCAAGAATTTTTCTCTCCCACTGTCGCACGGCCAACTGAAAAAAATTGCGCATTTTGAAGCAAAAAAATTTTGCGTTCTGAACAGGGGAACAGGGCTGGCGGAACGCGTTCCGCCAGCAACTATGATACATATATATATATATATATATATATATATATATATATATATATTAGAAGCCCGTTCCAAGCAAAAAGGGTCGGAACGTTCCGTTCCGTCCGTTCCGTACGTTCCGGAAAATACTGGGTTGGAACGAGTTCATTTATAATGTAAACAAAATAAACATAATACGCTGCTGGCCCATGACTTCACCATTTCTCAACACCCTGCTGGCCCGTGACTTCACCATTTCACAACACCTGCTGGCCCGCAACTTCACCATTTCTCAACACTCTGCTGGCCCGCGACTTCACCCTTTCAGAACAGCGAGCTGGCCTGCGACTTCACCATTTCACAACACCTGCTGGCCCACAACTTCAGCATTTCACAACAGCGAGCAGGGAACACTGATGTGCTAAGATAACAGAATTATTAATAATCCCATGGCTCTAACTTCGAGCGGTATTTATCCGAGAGAAGAGTTGGGGTATGCAGAAGGCTAGAAGTAGGCAACAAATGATCATTCTCTTGTGAAATTGAAGTGACGAACGAGAAAAATGAATGCTAAGAAGCTGAAGTATGTCATACAAAAGATATAGTTTACTGAGAGAGGTTGGCCAATTATGTTCAAGAATAGCACTTACCACACATCTACCTTACAGCTACAGAATCTATGATGGCATGCGCATGAATGATTGGCAAGAAATAAAGCATAAAAAAGCCTTGTATGACGTCAATGATGCTTTCTCGCTACAAGAAGACAGTTGCTTCTCAACAGTAACGGAAAGAACTAGTTTCTGCTCAACACACAATCTAGTAGCAGACTATCGTTATGCAATGAAAAGCATGAGAAAAAACATCAAGTGATCAGCCCAGGAGAAAGGTAAAGCTTCAAAGAAAAAAGAGAACGGATTAAATATTGGTGTAGTAAAATACGTTTTTTTTATTTTTTTTCAAGGGTCCGTTCCGGAACGGAACGCGTTCCGTTCCGAAACGAGCAACTAAGACCACCATAGATGCACTAGCGATTCTAGAATCACTATCGAAAAAACCAGGCAATGCCTTGCACAAATCAAAATTGTCGAAAACACAAAAAAATCGAAAAAAAACGGTTCATCACATAACTTCAAGGACCTCAGGCACCAAGCACAAAGCAAGAAACCTTCCTAAGAGTAAAGAACGCAAAACAATCTGAAAGAGAACCCAGGAAAGAAAATTTGCATATTGTACCAAACATAGGAACTTTCCCCACGATCTGTAGAAAAGTATTTCTAAATGAAGGTGCTCTGTGCTACAAATCTACGCAATAAAAACATAAAAAGAGCAGTTTCTACTCATATCTTAAGGTCTAGAAACTTTTCTTGATTCGCATGTTTTGCCCTAAGTCTGAGCAAGGCTGGGGGAAGTTATAAGTGCCCTGAGTCTAAATAAGGCAAGGCTGGGGGAACTTAGGCCTGATCTAGTACTTTCTTGAAAGGTTCCATTAGGGTCCCACAGATTATTATCACTACAACAGTTGCTATTGACACAGTAGCTTATGTTTTGGTCTGCTCTTGAGTTCTTTGTAAGAGACTCATTACTCTTGCTTGTAGGGGGTTCGACCATTTTACGTATGTATTTGGTGCTCTGCCAATATTCTTAGATGGAGAATGGTATAAATATCATCTTCTATGATCTATTGCTCTTAAGTGATGCCATATTTGTGGTCATGTACCCATAACTGAAAGTAAATACCACACCTCTTTTTAGATCCAGTAACAACTTCTCAATGTGGTAGGTATACCTTGCCTTTGCAAATTTTACCATGCATCCATTCATGCGGTCTTACCACCCCCCCCCCCAATACAGCCAACTTTGCTGACAGATTCAATATTCTTTTAACAATGGTGTCTAGCCGTGCCTTGGTTGTGAGTGAACTAGCTTCCCTTTTAAGGTAATTTTGAAACTGCATGTAAATGGCAAGGTCACTAGTTAAAAATGACATGCTCGAAATTGATCTACCGGTATTGGAAAAAGCACGAGTAAGAATAAATTGCAGATTCGTACTTAACGCTAAGCAATGGCACACTTGAATCGTTACAAAGAAGTAACATCCAGACAAAATTGGATCTAAAATTATGTAAAAGAGAAACTCAACTGATTCGTTTGTTGCCCATCGCTCATAATAGTGTGTGTATCGTTCAAGCGAGTTTTTAGCCATTTCTCGCCGTCTCTCGGCTTCATCATACTAAACAAGTCATTAAAAAAGTGCATTAGATTATGATGACTAGATAATCAAAAATAGGGGAAACTTCAGCAAACTCTATGAACCACATCATTATTTGATGTGTCCAGACTCCAAACTTATTAGTGTAATGTTATAATAGAGTCGTTCCTATATAGACTTGACTAGCATACCACCCCTTCCTGCTTAGCCGTCTCATATCTATTGCAGGCATAAAATCCTCCTGTCCGCTCCCCATGCTCTGACCAAGCACCAAGGCATAGCCTGAAAAGAGACATTGGAATATAATCTTTAGCATCACTTGTAGGGCCACTATAAGAACTAATGACTGAAAAATTTGGGTCCACAAAAACCCTGTACTTTTTGCGAGAACTTCAGATTTACAAGCCTCTTAGCATTACACTAATGCAAACATATCACCATCAGAAATGCAATGATGTGCTAATACTCCTGCAGGAACAGGAACCCATAAAAAAAACACGCTTTTCTCCTCTCGTTTGTTAAAAGTAAAACAGATAGACACACATATTGAGTGTTCTACAGTTTGTGCCCATAGGGTTTCACTACTGGTAAAAGAAAAGAGATCAATCTTCCTTCAGATATGATGCTTAGGCAATGAAACTCAGCCTCTGTAGTGCAAATTACAAAGAAGCCATACTAGAAGAATTTGATGCAAAAAGGTTATACGAAATTTCTGAAATAAAGAGCTAAGCTCAATAAGTACATTTTCACTCTGTTTAGAGAGGTGCCACATTGTTACTGGCTGTATACAATCAAAAAAATACCTTCAGCAGCATTCTGTCGAATTTTAAACTGAAGCTACAGCCTACAAGTCAAGAAAACGAAGAAGAAGAAAGCGATAAAGATGTATAACAGTATGAAGAAAAATGCCTCCTTCGATTTTGTTGAGGCTCTTAGAAACCTTAAAGCAATCTCCTAAACTTTAAGTATTAGAAGTTAGAACTAAGCATGCAGGTACACATAAAAAGTTGAAACTGTTTTGTTATTAGACAGCATTTCACTGAATTTACAAGTTAAGCAAATCATGGTGCTTATTCTCTCATCATAGATGGATTTTTTATTCAGAGCAGTCCTCATTATCAAAAAACCTGCAGTAAGCACAACACTGATATAAAAAAGTCCAAAACGTCTCATTGACTTGCAACTTTTCATCAGAGCATCTTAATGGTAATTTGATAAAAGTCAACCCGGTATATAAGATCATGCTCGTTGAGCTGGAAAACAGTATTGTACAAACCCAAATATTGAATGCTTGCCAAACAAACTAGATTCGTGTACCTAAAGCTTCTAGGCATTCTTATACACACCAAATACTTGGCACCACTACTTACGAAAATAAAGTTTTACTACAAACTGATCATCAAAGCCCAGAATACATATCTGTAAAAGAAGCTAAATGACAAAGGCTGTTAGAATGATACCCTGAAGAGTGTGGCTTTGGAATAAACTAAGGCTAATGAAAAAGAAGACCTTAAGTCGAACAATTTCTAATGCAGGGAAGTCCTTGGTTGAAATCATTTAGCATGGAACCCTCGCCTATAGAGAATATAGCCAGTCTTTGGACCTTTATTTGCCTTGATGACCAAAGAAATAGTAAATCTTGAACAATTAACAGTCTGTGCTTCCAAAATCAACAAACATGGTCAATGGGATTTAAAAGAGTAGCAAGAAATTCCTGTAGTAGGCATCCAACTTTCAAAAAATAAGCTGAAACACCAAAAGAGTTGTTCTAGCTAGATTTTAGAGACTACTTTCTGGAGTTAGCATGCTAGAAATGAAATGGGAAAGCATGTAGTAGATAGTTTACAGGACAACAAGTTTGGTAATCAAGGTTCCCTAACCACTTTGGAATAAAAGCAAACGGCATGAACGCTCCTCAGAATGAAAAAGTAGAACTACATTGCAACTATTAATGAAGACTGCAACATCCTCAATCAATGTGGGACCTTTTCCCTGTGTTGGGAATAATCTGCTCCAACCTATCATTCATGATACAAAAGTGTGGGCAAGACAAGATAGATTTGCTTCAGACTATTGCTGCTCAAAATAATCCCTAAAGGCAGTTTTCACACTAACTCAAAAAGGACATTCCAGTCAAATTAATCAAACAAGGATGTCAGCTGAAGAGAAATTGTGAGAAAACTGGTCTTCCCATCTATGGAGGAATCCTGGGAAGTCCAAGGTTGACTGTCACTCTCTACAATATGATTGTGGAGCAGAAAGAACCAACTGAACGTGGCCGCTGGTTATAAGTACAGGCGAAAGAGTGCACATCACGTCGTAAATTTTCAAAATAGCACTAAAGTTGGAAAACAATGAAATTGCTAACGAGACAAGATGCTTCCCAGTTACCACCAGCCTTAGATGCATCTATATTGGAATCCGCTAATCACAAAGAATATTAGTTTATACCATAGTTGCACCGAAACGCGATTCTGGGGCTGAGCGTTTCGGAAATCGCGTTTCTGAGAAACGCGATTCTCAGCCCAGAATCGTTCCAGAAACGTTTTTTAAAAAAAATAGTAAATAAAAATTTCTGAACACCTCTTCACGGCCAGAATCGCGCCAGCCGTGGAGGTGTTAATTTTTTTTGTTTTGAGCTGTAGGCATCGGATCTTGGCGTGTGGATAGTCGACAGGCATCTACTCAGCGATACGGAGGTGGTGTGCACGGTGCCAGGGGGATCTGAGCTTCGTGGAGATCGAAACGATCAGTTTTCGATTTTTGGTAAGTGTAGGCTTGTTTTTTTGCAAGTGTTGACATTGAACTGTAGGCAACCAAATCAAGCGCAGTTTGGCTCTAGACCACCTTTCTTCATGCCCACGGTGATTCCTACGGGGTCAGTTTCAACCATTACGGCACACCTTGCGAGATTTGAACACCACAATCCAAATGTTTGTTTTTTTTTGCCATTTTCAGAAAATGGCTTCTGGGCAACAAATTTAGGTGGTGTCTGAGCCTAGAATGCATTTCCACATGCCCACACAGACTCCTGTGACCTCCGTTCTGCCCATCTACGTCCGTAGCACAAATTTCAATTTTGTTGCCCTAATTCCATGTTTTTTAGGGTTTAGGGTTAGAGCATCGTGCAAGCATCCGCCAATAGCGTGGTTTAGGCCTGCACTGGACTCATAGACACTTGCAAGGACTCCCATGCTAGCGTCAGTCGCCCGTTTTCGCTCGCACTGGAATTATTCTATCCCTCGCCCTGTCTCGTGTGTTTTTTGGCAATTGCTATGATCTTGCTAGAATCAATGTGACGCGTGCTCGGATGTGTTCAGCTCTGTTTTAGGCTGGTAATGTTTTTCAATGCAGTGCGTTTTCTTCTACTAAACGGTTGTTTGCTTGTTTCTGTTCGCAGGTTTGATCTCGTGTGGACACAACGCCGGTGCAGGGTCGAGGCCTTTGGGGCGAGGTTGAGCTTACTGAGGGGGATGTGGCTACACACCATGGCTCGGGAGTCCGTAGATGGAGATGCTTGCATTGTGGTGGTCTCTTCACAGGATCACTTACTGAGGGTCAGAGGGCCGGGTGGGCGGGCATTGGGCATATCTGATTGCCCCAGGATTTCCGATGAGGAGAGACAGAGGTTGTCTATTGCGTACGGGCACGGTGCTGCATCACAGGTTTCTGGACAGGGACAGGGATTGGGACAGAGACAGGGTGCTGCATCACAGGTTTCTGGACAGGGACAGGGGGTAGGAGCAGCTGCAGGTTCACAGGCAGGGGTCACAGGTATGCGGGCACGGCCTACTACGGGTGTAGAGCCTAGTACAGCACGTTCTTGGCAGGGTTTAGGTGCAGTGCATGGTCCAGGCAGTGCCACTCCAGTTCCACCCGCAGCAGCAGGGCTTACTTCAGAGGGGAAAGTGTCACATGAGCAGGTTGGATCAGCAGCAGCGGGTCCTTCTCATCCCTCCTCTTCTTCGGCGGCAGATGCAGCACATGGTTCGACAGGTCCTCCCAGAGAGAGTGATACACCCACAGATCAGCCATCCAGTTCGCGTGTTAGACCACGAGCGCCATGTGCACAGCACAGAGAGGTTAGGCCCAGACAGCAGACCCTTGATCGATGTGGGTGGCAGAGAGAGCAGCATGCCCAGTGCACTCGACTTGCTGGCTAGTTCTTTTACAAGTGCGGCATTTCCTTTGCTGTTGCTGACACTTAGGTGTTCAGAGAGTTTTGCGCACAGATGGCAGTCGTGGATGCTACATGGACGCCTCCCAGACGAGAGGCATTGCGAGGCAGGATGCTTCGTCAGGAGGAGGAGACCATTACGCGGGAGCTGAGTTCCATTCGCTCAGCTTGGCAGATGTAAGTACTTTGTTTTCATAAACCCATTGCATGCGTTTAGGGTTGACTCGTGGTGCAATTTTTGCATTCGGCTAATGGGTGTTTTGTGGCAGGTATGGGAATTGCTGACAACAATGTATTGTTTTTGGTTGTAGGTGAACCCTGACACTTGCTTGGTGGATTCGGCAGCTGCTGCTCCTCGGGCACCACCCACGAAGGAGGAGATGGATGATGAGATCTATAGAGATCTATATAGACAGGCGCAGGCTGACGCACGGGCTCTACGGCGTTCGACGAGGGCAGACAGGCAGAGGGCTAGGGATGAGGAGGGGGATCATGAGGGCTTGGAGGGTGGAGAGGAGCTCGGGGCTAACTATCAGGAGGAGGAGGAGTGGGTTGAGGGGAATACGGAGGAGGATGAGGAGATGGGGGCGGAGGCATAGGGGGATGACCTTGCTGACTTGCTGGTGGACCCTGATGCGGAGACAAAGGAGGAGCCAGCTATTCCTACACGTAGGCCTAGGGGGAAACCTAGAGGTTCTGGGAGGGGGGGCTGAGTTCGCTTTTTGTAGACAGGAGTGGATCATCACAGGCAGCCGTCGGCCAGGCATCATCACAGTGGGTAGGGCCATCCCAAGGCGTTGGATCACAGTCACCTGACACACAGACACGCAGGGGTAGACACGGGTGGGGGCAGGCAGAGGGGGGGCAGAGGAGGGGAGAGAGGAAGAGGCAGAGGCAGAGGTAGAGGCAGGGGGAGGATCCAGAGCCAGAGCACGCAGCAGAGAGCCAGAGCACACGGCAAAGCCAGGGCCACACCACGGCATCTGGCTCCCTCCAGTTCTGATTCATCTACAGACCCTTGGGATCTGCAGTCAGGCACAGATTCAGATGATGGTTCCTACCATGACTCTGACGAGCCTTAGTTGTGTAGTTTTCATTATGTTCATGGAACATCATTGTACTCCATTTTGGTGCCATGTGGCCCGATATTATATATTACGATGATCCTATTCACAGTAGTGTAAAGATTCAGTACTGTTCTTTGAGAGAGAGAGAGAGAGAGAGAGTATGGTTGAAAAATGCTTCAGTACGGTTCAGGACGATGCAGTATGGTGATTGGTTTAGAACACTTAGCACGGTTTTTGTTTAGCATGATTCAGCATTTTTGTTTAGTTTGTTGGATCTAAGAGAGATAATGAGAAAGAGAGAGAGAGAGAGAGAGAGAGAGAGAGAGAGAGAGAGAGAGAGAGAGAGTGAGAGAGCGAGAGAGAGACAAAGGGAGTTAAATTTTGGGGCATCATGTTTTTTTTATTAATGCACCTGGGAGTTAAAGCGTAAACCAGGAGTTAATGCACCTAAACTAGACCATCCTGCACCCGAAACGTTCAGCAAAATACACAGTAATTATGCTCTTAATTAGAGCGCTCACCTAATACCCATATTGCACAAAAAAAAAACCAAAAAAAAAAAAAATTTAAAAAAACGTTTCTGGAAAAAAATTCCATATTTCCGAAACACGTTTCAGAAACGCAGTGCAACTATGGTTTATACCCATGCATGCTAATGCATCCTTTGAGCTACAGACAAATGTGTCACGCCTACAATGTGCTTTCACCATTCAGGTATACAATGTGTCTTAAACATCATTAGGAATGCATGTGAGAACACCCTATGTCAAGGTATTGATTTATAGAAGGTGATTGTAGTACATAGAAGACAGAAAGAGGGTGTGTGGAATTTTGCAAGCAAAAAACCTTCTTGACGCTTTTTTCCCCATGTTTTACTTTGCTTTGTTTGGACTCTGGAGCATAGTTACCAAGGAACGCGTTCCCACGTTCCCACCAACCAGGCATTCCGGGGAACGCGTTCCCAGGTGGGAACATTCCCACAGTAGGGGCAGCTTGCTTATTCGGATTCAGCAAGGTGCTTGATTTTTTGTATTTGAGATGAATTGTAAGAGTAAGGTAGAGAAAACTAAGTGAACTTCTCGCCTGAATTAGACTCACAAAAATCCACCGAAGATCTTTTGATGCCTGCATTAGTTTTCTTCATGTCGAGAATTGTCCTCCTTAGAATAATAGTAGAGTAAAATGTAGGATGAAGTTTCCCACAAGGAGACAGGATAAGCAACTGCAACATCTAATGGTAACCTCCCAATGCACAGCAGAAAGGTTTTGTACACATTTATGCCAACGACCAACAATTATCTTTCTAGTTTTGAGCTCAAAACTATCATAGTACATACTAGCACAACATTTTGAAACCAGTTATTTTGAACATGTTTGAACCGCTCCTCAATTGTGTGCAGTGCTACCTACGATGCAGAGGTCAAAGCATCATCCATCCAAGGTAAAACAAACATTGCCACTAGTTCTCATCTGTGGTACTGTTTGTAAAAAATCTGCCTTACATCTGTTTGGATATAGGTCTAAATCTTGTAGTACACACAAAACTGCATCTGTAGAACGCACTTTTACTTGGGACCTTAAGAAGGCCTAATGCAACATGAAGGGCCTAACTTGCTAGGTGTAACTGTCTTGTAACCACCGGTGTCTAGAGGAGAGAAATAGCTGTCAAGGAGTTGCGAGTTTTTAGAAGTCCTGATCTTATGAACACAGGCTACCTTTGAAATTACTTATTAGAATGTGGCTATAGTAGATTCAAGAAGGCTTCCAACGCATGGCTTTTTCAAGGAGTGGATGGAGAAGCATTTTAGTCTACATAGTACACTTCACTTTTTCGAATCAACACCACGCTTCTGTAGCTAACTCGGGAACTGAAAAGACCTTTCCCTTCAACTTGAGACTAAAAACCAACATGTATCATGATGAAGTGCAATGGTGTATATTCTTGAGTGCTTATGTTCACATGAATGACGATGATGCAGATCAACAATTCTAGAAAAAATATGACAAGAAACCAATTCTTGTTTATAGCAGATGTTTTCCTATAAGCAGCCAAAATGCCCACAAATGTTTATCCATCACCACATGATCTCCTGGGCTTTACTTCAACTTCACAAAAATCGACACTAGCAAGTATGATCGAATAAATCTTACCAGCAAAACTCAAATTTGCAGGGTGGAGTGCATGTTATATGCATGCAACCTTGGTTCTTCTCAATCGGCCTCTTGCATTTAGGGCAAGGCTTAGAGTTCGCAAGGATCCTGTATACAATGCACAAACGGGTCAGATCAACAAAATCCTCAATAAACTAGTGACAGCACATCATTAAATTGGCCTACAACTTACAAGCAACCTTTGCCCTTCAAGGGTTTTGTATAATGATATGCAACCCCATCAAAAACAGCAGCCAAATTGCTGCAAGCCACATTATATTCGAGTATTGCATATGCATTGACAGTTGAGCTAAAAATAATAATTTGATACAATCAAATAGCAATTTAAGTAAAATACACCTTTACCAGTTCATATTTTCAGATTCTGCAGAATTCTTTAAGATCCACTTGGCAACAGTCTCACAGTCAACAGGGCGATGTGCTTCCTCCAAACACTACAATGCCAACATACTATTAAATATCAACAATTCCAGTTTAATCACCATCAGCAATCTCCAATGCAGAATGGTCTTCTTTGTTCTGAAACTAAACCATGTCATCTTATTATGGTGTTCAAGTTGAAGTTCCAGTGATACCCATTTCTAACATTTTTGGATAGGGACGGATATTAAACCATGTACAGTCAGGAATGGAACTGTACCTATTAGGAACGAAACCGTTCCTAAACAGGAACGGTTCCATACCAAAAAAAAACCTTTTGCACCTGATAAACCTTTTTTTTATACGCGCAAAAACATTCTTCAGGAACCCCAAAAACAATGATCTATTCATTTTTCTAAACGAACTTACCTACAAAGTTATTTTTTTAATAATAGCTTCTTCTTTCTTTTCTTTTACCTTTATATTTTTTTTGGGGGGGCCGCACCGTTCCTAAGGTACCTTAGGAACGGTTCCGTAACTACTGTTCCTGACAACTGTGTGTACTGCGATTTAAAGTGCGAACGGGCTAAGCCACGAAAAGGTCCACGGAACACCAACTCTAAAAACTTTGCATTTAAAGAAGAAACTTTAGTGATTGGCTTACATTCCAGCAGAAATTATGACCACATTTGCAAACGATCTCATAAGAAGCACTTCCTGGAGAAAACTCCACAGCATACTCACAACCTGGTGCAGGGCACCACTTAGCCTGTGAATCAAACAATATCGGCACTATCAAATCACTGATTTTTGAAGACCCATTAAAACATGATAGTAGACTCATATTGTACACAGATGTAAGGAATATATGAATTCATCTGAGGGAAATTCAATAGATAGCAAACATCTGACAACAGAAAATATGAGGAGCCATATGAATAAGTTCCAGTTAAAGGACCTTTCTATTATCTTCAACATAAGATCTAAGGAGATATCTCTTGTATTTTGTGCGATCCTCCTCAGGAACCAACAGCATAACCATATCTTCACCAATTGCAGCATCACAAGATGGGTCAGGACAGCGTAGAGTTAAGCAGCCTGGACCATCATTGATGGCGGTATGAATGTACCCTATTCATAGAGCACAGCAAAGAACGAGTATGAAGCTTTTGTTAACGAATCATAACTCAAAAACCAAAGAGTTGACTGCTATCTGAACACAACTAACAGCAATCTTCAATGCTAGTATCCTTGACCAGAAAGGCAAATCCTGTGATTTCTAAATTAATCACCAAGGAGAGTCTTGTCCTCCAAAATTGCAGAAACTAGATAACAAGATGGGGGAGGACTGGGCTGCCAATCTCATCCAAGTTTGCACACAATGAAGAAAAAAACACATTTGACAGCACAAACCGCTTCCAAGCCAAGTTTGTTAAGAATGTAGTATTGTACATGGTGCTCATGTGTCATTTAAGCCAAAAAAATTTGACATCGTTAGATCCCCAGAATACCAGATCGTAATAGGTATATTTGCAAATCCTGAATTCAAATATAATGGGTACCGGCAAGCATTACAAGCTGTCGGCTAGATACAGGGGACCATATAAAATCATGACAAAGATAAGATCTTTGGCTCACCAATTAGACCTCCTGGAAGGAACTCAAGTACACCCGGTATTTTACATAAGGTGAATTAAGAAAAGTCTACGTGAAGGGGACCATCTTGATTCTGGAGATCGATTGGACCAAGTCTTGACTCGAGCTGCTTGAAGGGCCTTGAGGTACTACAACATGCCATCAATAATGATGGGTAATAACATAATCATAACTTAAATCTAATCACACCTCAGAATCTAAAGAAGGGGCTCTTAATTCATGTAGAATAGACAGCACAGGCAGCCTTGATAATGTCTACGCTCTTTTATCTGTTTGATTAAGCTTTGTACGTTTCTCCTTGTGGTATGTGATTGCATATTAAGCTATCTGCTTGTCCTAAATCATTGTGGCATGGGGAGACCTGTTAATCTTACTGTCTAGGATATCTACAGAGATAATAGATTCAATTTGCTTCACTTGGTAGTAAGTTGCGCTTTTAGGAGAAACTCTAGAAAGTTGAAGGAGAACATTTGTGTTGTCTTTGCAAGTGTGGAGAACATCAGTAAGATGACTTTTTTACAGCTCTTCAAGAGTGGAGAAATTTTGGTCCAAAGTTGTTTTAAAGGGAGAGGGAGAAACTCTAAAAGTAGATGTTTGAATGTATCTCTACAATTTGTGAGGAGTTTTTTGCTCTCACAAATTTCAGTAGTCACATAAAGTTTTCAGATCTGACCTTTTCAGATCTGCCCTTTCATATCCAAGTTGTAGAATCATTATAACAAGTTTTCCTTAGTGCTACAAGCCTCAAGGCGATACTTCTAAATTTCAGGCTGGTAAAGTCAATTTTGTATGAATTCCAGACCTAAAATCAGATCATGGGCCTTTTCTAAACCATACCAGATTTTGTATAGGCTTGTACCAAATTTCAGGCTTTTGCTACCTGCTTGAGCATTCATCTAAGGACTGGGTAAAGGCAAAGTTTGGCAAAAGCAGGGTATCATCTCAGGGTTTTAACAGATAGGAACGACCAGGCGATACGAATTGTTACATGATCCCATATATGGTATAAAGGGTGATTTCTAACAAGATGCCTGATGGTTAGGTAAAGCAATTCCAGGACGTACTCTGTGCATCAAGATTAATTAAATCTTTTATCTGTTAGTGCTAGGGCTGACCAAGACCTAAACTTTGGGATTCTTAAGAGCAAATGCCAAGCAAAAGATCTAATGAGTAACTACAGGGTGGTTGTTAGAGACACACAGGAAGACAGGGTCTCTACAAGCTTAAAGCTGCATTTGCTGGTGAGCATGGTATGTCAGCTTTTACTAATATTTTGAGCAAACTATGGCATAGGAAGTGCGGATATACCAACCATCAAAGCTGGAAGTTGATGAAGAAGCTGAATATGATTTTTTAGTTGCCTTCTATAGATCAACTCGTGTGCGGGGAAACCTAACCGGAAGATAAACCGACAACAGCACCTGCAATTTGAATGCTAGTCCACACAGATCTTGCTAGGCCCAAACTCTTGTACTGGTGGAGCTAAGTGCTTTATCACTTTCATTTTAAGCTTTCGGTAAGTTCATTTCAAAGCTTTTGCTGAAAATCAAACAGGTAGAAAGATAAAGGTACTTAGATATGATAGAGGAGGTAATTACATGTCTAAAGAGAAGAATTTTGTAAATCTCATGGCATCAAACAGCAAAATACTAAAGCTTAAGACCACAACAAAACAAAATTGCGAGATAATAATGGAGTAAATGCGTCTTCCTTAACCCTGAAGATTTTAAGGACTGCAGGCTGCTTGATGTTGAGACTCTAAAAAATGCATAAGTAGAGACAAGGCATTTATGGAAGAAAACATGGAACAAAAAGTTACATACTCAAAGTGTGGAAGGAAAACTTATTACAGAAGTTCAGCCCTATCTAATTTGAGTAAAGAAAGCAGTACCACACCAGCCAAGAAAACTCCCTGGGCAATATGTTGAGAATTTCAGGGACTCCACATTACAGACTCTACCTCAATCATATGAAGGGCTACGTAACTCAGCTAGATTTCAGTAGCAATTAGGAGTTGAATACGTGGATGTGGTACTAATGAGTAATGTTACAAAAATGAAAGTGTTGAAGACATACAACCAACATCATTAACATGACTGGAAGGGACAGAAAATTCTTCAATGGAGCAGTCGTTATCATCCTAACGAGCTGCATTACATGTAAACGCAAAAATAACATCTGCAACAATGCATTAGATAGTCATCATGAATGACTACACGTCTAGTAACGAGTATCCCATTACACTGTTCAGCATACCAGTTCATTACAGGGGCGTAAAAGGTCAGTAATGACTAATCTAAAAATTTGTACTAGTCATTAACTGCAAGTAATGAGTCTGTTACAAGCTCCCACAAGTTGCTGTAGGAACTTTTGCAAGTTCCTATGAGCTCCTAAATGTTGGCCTCTGATCTCCTGCGAGTGGCATTACGCACTCTTGTGAGTTTAAACAAGTTCGCTTGAGCTCACTTGCAAGTTGCCCAGCAAACTCTTTAGAGCTCCAACAATTTTCCTGTGAGCTCCTGCAAGTTGCCTTATGAACTCGTACAAGTTGCCCTATGAGTTCCTATGAGTTGCCTTACGAATTGTAGGAACTTGTAAGTTGAGTCCACGAGCCTTCCTACAAGTTGCCTTATGAACTCCACAAGCCTTTCTACAAGTTGCCTCATGAACTCCTATTGAGTTCTAGGAACTCGTGACTTAAGTCCATGAGTCCTCCTACAAGTTGCCTTACAAGCTCCTAAGAGTTTTAGGAAATCAAGTCCACAAGTCCTCCACGGCTCTAATCACAAGTTGACTTATAAGCTCTTATAATTTTGGAATGGATAGAAAAAAGGTACTGTTGTTAGTATGCAGAACCAGGGATTGCTAGAAAACCTCAACGTGATCTACAAACTTAGTAGATCACTGAGTAAACCTGCTGGATCATTAAAAGAAGTTATTGGATCATTTACAAGAATTGTAGCAAAGAGTCTCTAATCTTTCGCATATAGGCAATAGAAACTCACTAGCAAAAGCAGCGGCATTGATGATTGCAGTAAGAGCAGAGATAGTCAATATGCATCTTTGAGCATCAGCTCAATGGTAGCCACTCACAAGTGATCGTAGCAGCAGCAACAGAAATAGCCAACATGAATCTCTGAGCAACAGCTTGATCTTCTATGGAAGCTTAAGCCAGAACATAGCAATAACTTACACCAGCCATAGCCCATCAAGCTTTCTTTCTACAAGTTCAATATCGTACAGGTAGTTTACAGTAGTTCTTGGTTTATCATCAATCCACATACTCAAAGAGCACCACCTCTCACAGTTTGAATAAAGTTTTGAAATAGAGGTTCTCTTGTATGTTGTATGTGATTGAATACTTTGCATAACCTCATTTGTCATAACAAATGTCAGATGCCACACCTCTGAGATCTACGTATTTATATTAGACATAAACATAACTAGAAATCTGTATATGTATTCCCAATACTTTATGGGCCCATAGAACTAGCCATTAGGCATCACGCCATGCTACTAATCTACAATCTAATTGTGGAATCAACTTGACAAAGATTATTATTGCACAATGGGAAGCAAGAAAATTGTCAAAGACAAGGTGGAAGCAATGGCTAGACAGCTATATGACCTCGACATTGATACCTCAGAATGTATCAACTATAACCAAGATCATATGCAACCTGCCTCAAAGCTTTACGGACATTATAATAGCCTGGGATAAAATTCCAAAACGGCACTCAATTGAAAATGGCAAAATGAGACTTCTGAAGGAAGAAGACAACCAAGTGTGCATACTATAAGAAAACAGGACATTGGGGTTCGTGAATGCCAAAAGAAGAAGTATGACGAAGGCCAATCAACTAGCTAGGCCAACATCACAACCATTGGGAGGGTTGCGTTTGCAATGGGATCTAGTTAGCAAAACAGAAAAAATCGAGTGATTGGCATACAAATGCTGGGGCTTCAAAGCCCATGGCGGACCTCCTTGAATGGTTCAAGACCTTCAAACCAATACCTCAAGGAGAGTCACCAATCTACATAGCTGATGACAGGCAGTTATGGGTTGAAGGCTTTGGGTTCTCAAGATCGTCTTGTTAGAAATTAATGTTTCTTTGCACCCCAGCAAGACCGAAGCCACCACCAGCTACAGCACCTATAAATTTGATAACAATCAAGCAAAGACCAGTAGCTCAGAATTAATCAAGTGTACCCTTGATGGTGGTCACCAAAGCACAGAAGCAGAAAGAACCAATAACGGATCCAGTACCTACTAATTCTATACCATTGAACGATATACCAACAGCATCTGGAGTCTATCCCAATCTTCATGCAGAAAAACAAAGATATCAGGATATGAGGCAGTGTATTAAACAGCTGCAAGAAGAAGAGGAACTAGAAGCTGCTAAAGCAATAGCCGAAGTTCATTCTTCACCATTGCAGCCACCAAGAAATTCACGTATAGATATGAATGATCAGTTGCATCATCATAAAGAACCCTTCAAGATGACTGAAGTTTGGCCATGCCTGCAACTATTATAGGGGCCATTTCTATAGTAAATCCTAAAGTCAAATCAATCATGCATGTAGGTGGGCGCACTAGTTCTAGTTTAAAACATGTTTTTACACTTAGCAATTCAATAAGGGTCTTTACCCAAAATAGGATGCATCTATAGTACTTAACTTTTTGCCTTTAGCTTTTGCATTATGCTTTTGGCTTTTCACAAGGGCTAGAGAGATTATATAAGGAGGTTGGCGCCCCACCTCAAATTCATTCCATTGTAGAGAGCATAGCTCTATCTTCTATTAATGTAAGTTCTCTTCGGTCTCTTATAGTTTGCGACCAAGCAATGCAGATCCATGTGTCTATCACTAGAAAGAGGCTTTAGGACACATTTATAAATGAACAACCAATGTAGATTGCTAAGTTGCATTATAGAATAGAAAGACATGTCATGGTGCACTCTACATTACACAAGGAAGTACATTCACAAGATCTTCAAGATGTTTGGCTTGGAAGAAAGCCCTCCACCATCAACATCAACAGATCCTAAAACTTGAAGAAAAGGAAATGTTAATTGTTCCATATCAACAAGATGAAGTTTGATGTATGCCCACCTGACATCACTTTTGCAATAAGTGATATTGCACTTGATTTTACATTTCTTTGTCAAGTTTCTAAATGCAAACTGCTAGGTTATTTTCTACTTATTTTATGAAAATAAGTGCCAACATTTTAGAGTAGTGGAACCATAGTTACCACCAAATGCTAGCAACAAACACAAAAGTGTGCAAATGCTGTCTACAAAGGGAGGGAGGACTTTTGCAAACTTTGCCCTAAAACCACCCTAATATTTTTTTTCACTCGTATACTTTGCAATCATACATGCTTTTGGGCTAATTCGAGGCTTTCTTGTCCATTCATACCTCTCTTGTTTAACACTTTTCATACCAAGAGAGATTTGAAGTGATTTTGCGTGTCCTTACCAGATTTTGAGGTATCTACAAAGATATGGAGTCCCTAAATCAAATTTGGCATATTTTCAACACATCGTATCATTCTTCAAGGGTTGTAGTTCATTGCCCACTGATCACAAACAAGTCTGGAGCTCATCCCCTACAAGGTAGACCAGCAAGTCTCTCACAAATAACTTAAAAGTAATCCAAATACAAGCTACTCAATCCCCCCCCCCCCTTTTCAACCTACAAACTGCATACTCCCTTACAATACCTAAGGCGTACTGCAATTTCTGCAGTATTGAATACTATTTTCTCACACTGGTTTTGTCTTTTTTTATGCCCAGTAAGTACGCCTTATCAGGTCTTATTTCAATGAAATGAACTCAGAACAATACACTCCAAACGCAGGGCATGTGACATGTTGTGACAGGTTGATAAAAAGAATGTTTATACGATAACTAGAGAGCTCCTACATTCTCCTTAGCCAAGAAATTCAAGAGAATTTGATAATGACTTCAACTTGCTTCGATCAAAAGCTCCAAGCACAGCTAAAGAACAGTTTCACTTGTTTCAGTCAATGATTCAAAGCAACTTAACTTTGGCAACTTGTTAATCTGTTGAAGCAAAAATAAAGACATGTACTAAGTAAGTTATTGCTCCCATTTATCAGAGCTAAGAATAAAGAGGATGCAAACTTACCTATCCAACAGTTGTTGCAAAAGTGATGCCAACACACTGCTGCCTTCATATTGTCAGAAGAGTGTCGCTCAAAGCATATTCCACAAGTAAGCTACAAGAGTACAATTAAAACCCCATTATCATCATGTTTTGAAGAATATAAGTGAACTGTGATACTAACATAAAAACTTTTCCTAGTTTAATCAGGTACATAATTGGCTAAATTGGAAGCCAAGCTAATACAGATTAAGGCAAAGGATTCAACAGCTTTTCAGTTGAAGCCATGCAGCAAATGTGACTTAACCAAAAAAGATTAATATTTGTCTCCCAAAAAAGTTTCATAACAACCATGAGTTAATCAAAAACTTCACTTGTTTGCAAATAATCTCCATACATACTACCAGTAAGGTAGCATTGCTTGGAAAAGGGGTGTACCTCTTTTGGTAATCCTCTAGATTCACTACTTGGTGAATTGATCAAACCAACTATTTTCCGCACCCTCTCTTCATCGGCAAACCATTCGTCATTGACCTTACTAACACTCCTATAACAAGTCACAATACATATTCAAAACAGCACCCAATGCAAACAAGTAAATGGTTATGATACTTTTCAGAAAAATGAATTTGTTATCCATCACAAGTCAACAGAGTTGATGGCAATAAGAACTTAAGTCATCTTCATCACTTAAAGTGCACAAAACACTAACTGTGAATACCATAAAGGAATATTGAACAATAGACTGGCTCATAGGAAGCCACCAAAATAATGACTGGGGAATCAAGAGCCTCTTGTAATATAATCGAATGCAACCAAAACATCAAATGTCCACCCAAAGTCCCAGACCATAAGTTCCAGCAGCATAGCACAAAAAATACTCTACAGCATTCCTAGTGTGTCATAAGCACCCATGAGTGGGTGCAAATCAGATGAATAAGAATACATCCATGTTAGCTTTCATGCATTTTTTCAGTGACCAATGTGCTAAATTCTTATCACCTCAAAATGTAAAGGACAAATTCAAGGCTAGTACGCAAGAGCGAACCCAATCAAATGAGATTGGAACTTCTCAAAAGAAACATCCAGAAATTACATATAGCTGGCCACTACTTTAATGGAGATCTCAATTGAGAATTTCATATCTACTAATAGAGCTAACATGCCACTAATTAAGCAGAAAAAGATATAAATGTTGATTCTAATCTCTAGGATACTATCCAAACGTAACAAAAAAGAGACATGATTGTTAACTGCAGAGAGTCCCCCTGTTAAGAACATTTTATTCTGAGTAGTAGGGACTATAGGCTATAGCATCCTACTCATGTGATAAATGCCGAAGAGTACGTACAATTCACATGAATAAAGAATATGGCTTTCATACATTCACACAAAGAGCAATCTGTTGAACAACTCTCCTGAGTTTTCCGGGATAGCATTCCATCAATTCCAAATGGGAAAAGATACGGCCCAAAAGTTCTTGTGTATTCTATGCACACACATCTGTAAATGAATCCAAAATGACTCATAGACGTTGTGACTTATAAGCAATACATCTTAGCCCAAATAAACTTAGGCAAAAAAAAATTTAGCACCAAACTCGTGGAGGGCCTTCTTGCATGTTGATGCCACTTGTCCACTTAAGTTTGGTAGACCCCCATGCACGTGTGCATGGGGGAGGAGAAGTTAGTTTGCCACATATCCTAGTTTGCATGCAACATGCAAGATGCATGCATGACAAATTAGACACATGCAAATAGGCATGCAAATTGCCACATACTTTGGACACTTGGCAATAGCATGCCATGCCTTGTACATACATCATTTCTATTAAATAGAACCTCCACGAATTGGAGTGTGATTTCTGGAAGAAGCTTCGATTCTTCATCATTGTATTGTCTTCTACATCTGAATTTTGTGTAGAAAATCGCAGGAGGATCAGATCAGGGAATTCACAAGTTTCTCCCTCATTTCTCATCTGATTTGGATGAAATCTGTTGCAATCTGATCCATAAAGGAGGGCGCTCCTTCTCTGACCTTCTCCCACTCGAATTCTACTATTTTGGAAGCATGCAAGCTATCTAACATTCTGGTGTAGGGTGCTGGACCTGGTTTCCATTTTTCATCCTATCTCTTTCATATATTGTCAGATTTGGATAGGATCTTTTGCTTGTGGTTTCTCTTGCATAGGCTCTTTCTTTCATAGTAAATAGAAGTCATATAGAAGCTGATCAGGATCTGGTTTTACAGATCTGAGGCACCTATTTGAAGTGGCCAGCAAGTAGGAAATAGTCCACATCCGTGTATTTCAGACACATGTTTCATTCCTAGACTTGTTAGGCTCAAGTAGTCCTTGAAAATAGCATCTCTAAGGTCCTGAATCCAGATTTCAAGCTATCCTAGCCTACTTCGTTTCTTTACAACAGTGGTATCAGAGCTGTGGTTACAGGAAGCATGCAATCAGAAATGGCAAAACATAAGCCTACTCAAGCCAGTTGGCCTCATCTTGGAAAATGGAAGACAATATTCCATTTGGAAGACAAAGGTCATGCTGGTTCTCAAGAGAAATGGAGTATGGGAGATCATCAATGGACCTGCACCAACAGATGGAGCTACACAAAGAGATCGAGACAAGTGGGATGAAAAGAATGATCAAGCATGTGCTTGGATCAATCTTTCCACTTCAAAAGATATTCTAGTTGAAATATCTGAAATGAATAGTGCCAAAGATATTTGGAACTATCTAAAAAATAAATTTGAAACTAAATCCACTTTTGAAGTTTACTTCTCTAGCTCTTGCAGGACAAGAATATGTCATTAATAATGCAAGTAATGCAATGATTGAAGAAGATTACCTTAGAAGAGAAAGAGCAGCCCGGCATCAGCGTGAAAGTAAGTTACGGGAAGCCTACTTCACCAATCCGGGAGACCAGAAAAAGCAGAAGTCAAAGAAGAGCAAAGAGAAGGGGCCAACACCCACATGTGACTATTGTGGGAAAGATGGCCACTTACCCACCAAGTGCTGGTGCAATCCAAAGATACCATGCATCCATTGCAAGATCACCGGTCATGCAGCCATCTATTGCGATCAAAACCCAAGGAACATAGTCTATTTCCCTTCAAAAAATACTACTTTGGAATGTAGAGAAGTTATCTTTGGAGAAGAAAAATTTATAGATAACATAGATCAAATGGGATTCGATTTTTTTGATCCATTTGTTTCTGAAGTACCTGAACCAAGTGCAGAACCATATGTAAATTTACATGATGACATGCAAGATCCAGGAAGCTCAGTAAGACCAAGGAGAATCCAGCATGGAGATATACCTAAAGAGCTACTTCGAAGATCCTCAAAGGCTTGGTAAGGAGCCCATGAGGGAGAATCAACACAACCACCTTGTGGAGGCATGTTGTTTTGCAGGAGAATCTGAATCCTATAAGGAAGCTATAGGAGGAAAGGAAAGAGACAAATGGCTGCTGGCCATGCAAGATGAAATAGATTCCACGCATCGAAGGAAGGTATGGGATCTCAAACCTCTACCTAAAGGAAGGAAAGCAATCAAATGCAAATGCATATTTCGATACAAGTTTGGACCAGACGGCAAGATCAATCGATACAAAGCTCGATTGGTGGCAAAAGGTTTTACACAAAAGTATGGTATAAATTACTTTGACACCTTTTCCCCGGTTATCAAACATTCTAGTGTGAGATATATTTTTGCGTTTGCTGCCCAACATGGTTTAATTGTTCACTTAGTGGATGAAAAACCAGCCTACCTTTATGGAGATTTACAAGAGGAGGTATATATGGAGCAGCCCGAGGGAAAACTTCCTTCGTATGTATCACTTTTGCGATCATTTCATTGGAGATGTGAGTGCAATGTGCATACAGTTGGGGGCATAAATATTGGGCCCTTATCGGCGCGCATCGCCTCCCCCCCCCCCCATTTTTATCTACGGGGGGGTGCAGGGGGGGCAGCACCCCCCCTGCTACTGTCACTGGGGGGGTCCAGGGCGGGCCAGCGACAGCCACCTAGGCCCCCCCTGGCGGGGGGATTGGCGGGCAGCACCTCCCAAAGCAAAAAGCGAGGTACAATTGCTCTACAGTTCTCTGTCTCTGTCCCACTGGAATCATCTGTGATCGTAACGAACAGGCTAGAGGCTAGGTTTGAATTTCCTTGACAGAACCCAACATGGATTAATGCACCTAAACTAGACCATCCTATACCCAAAACATTCGGCAAACTACACAGTAATAATGCTCTTAATTAGAGCTTTCATCTGATACCCATATTGCTCAAAAAAAATCAAAAAAAAAAAACGATTCTGGAAAAAATCCGAATCGTGATTCTGGACCGCGATTCAGAATCGTAGTGCAACTATGTTATCGACTATCCCAGTCAACAATCATTGTGTAGCAAGTATTTCCTATCCACCTTCAACCCTAGATCCAAGCACATTCAAGTATCAAAGGATGAAGAGGATTATAACTTGTCACGCGGAAGTTCATTCCCGTGAGAGCGATAGCATAGTTCAGATTCATACACATGCTTATGATTTCACAATTAACACTACGATATTAACACTAGCAATTAACACTATGATCCATTAACACTATCCAACCAAAAATCAAGCTTACTTTTCTCTCTCTCTTTCTTCTCTCGCAAAAAGTATAACAAGAATCAATCCCAACAATTAGCAAATCCAAACAATATAAAAATTCAAATAAAGCATGAGAGATGAAGCAAGAAAGAAGAGCAAGGACATCCAATTTCAATTTGATAGAGGTTCCACGTGCTTTATTGAAATGAACATGTAAAATGAATCACAAAGTACCACTATATATAGTGGATTTTAGAGCTTTGGCCTCAAATCCTGTTGGTCAGTTTTCACCTCCCTTATTATTTGAAATTTGGGGGGAACCCTTTTTTATTCACTAACTTGACTATCAGGACTTGTGACATTTAATTCCCGCAAAAAGGGCTAAAGTCCTTTTAAACCTTTAACTAATCAAATAACTATGTGATCATCGGGTTGGACTTACACACGCAGGGTGCCAAATCCCTCTCACTTATCAACTTCTAATGAATGAATAATCTAATTAGGGTTGCCTCGATATCCACAAACCCTCCAACACATTGTCGAATAGTTATTTGACTAATGCATAGCTTACTTTCCAACACAAAGAACTTGACTCTCCTTGAATCAAATAATGTAGACATTATAACCTTTGCCATAACTTTGAGAACTTTGCTTGAAAATTAACTCCCTTGATCTTTTTTAACATCTTCCAAGGTACAACAAATATGTAAGGATCTCACCAACACCCATAAAGAAAACGTAATCCTCTTTGATTATCATAGCACCATCATAACAATCATAAGTAGGAAATAGATCTATAAATGTCGATTCCAAATCTCCTGCGTCAACATCCATGTCCAAAACCTGTACTTCATAAGTAATTGGCTCCACTTGTGTTGAATACTTGAATTGAATCCACTTCAATTCTACTTGTACTCTCATAAGTTACCACATGTGATAGACTTGATGGACTTAGTTGAAACTTGAACTGCTCCCCCTAGATGTGCACTTTGCATTCATGTCTTCAATTACCATAATAACCACTCTCCAACAATGATACAAATAGAATGTCGTATATGAACCAAAGCAAATGTGCAAATAATAGAGCATTCGCAATTGAAAGATAAAATGTATGCAATAGTTCCTCACACAAAGTAGCTGATACTCCTCCTCTATAGAGATGAACCCTGTTGGTTTTCATGAAGCTAACAACAACCTATACTGTTGATTTCCAATGGCTAATCAACAACCTATTGATTCAATAAATGAATCCCATTGTTTTTATGAGGCTAAACAACAACCTTTCCTATTGATTTTCAAAGGCCAATCAACAACCTTAGCTTCCAAATCTTATTGAAAACAACATGGACAGACCATGAACTTGGATAGATTTAACAACTTGAAGAAATGACTTATCTCCAACTCAAACTAGATCTTCCTGGTAGAATTGATCTCACTTGGTACCACCACATGAACAATCAACCATGACTTGGATGATATCTAGGAATTTACTTGACAACCACAGCAAACACTCACTTCGATTAATCATAAATCTCAAGTGATATTAGTTCAAATCGACAAGAAAGTTTCTAGAACTTTCTACCACATAAACAAGCTACTATGACTTGGATAGAGACCAAACAATACTAGAAAACAAGACACTCTGGATCTTTGTACAAAGCTTTTAGATTGCTCCTTGATATCTGTCTCCCCAACCGATACAAAGCAGACAGACAACCACACAGTTTGCCATGCCTGTCACTCGTAACAATGAACTTATCATTTGCCACCATGATAAGAAACTACAAAACAATGAAGCATCCTCTTGACTTGAATATTGATTTACTAATATAGACCCATAGTCTATATTTCTCATGCGACTCCCTCTTCGATTTTGCACCTTTGTCGATTCCAACCTTGACTTAACCTTGTCCAATCTTAGAACTTCTAAATTTGACCTTCCCGTAACTTCCAACCTCCACCAACTATTGATCTCTACCTAAGATCTAAGGCACGCTTCGTAGTCTCCTCATGCAACACAGCTCCTCTCCTTGTAGTACCGAATCTCCTTCCACAAAACTGCCACCCTTGTATATGAGAAATGAAATTGAGAGCTGGCTACTCCTCTCCTCGAAGATGGTCGAATCGACCTGCATATGATGGCTGACTCCATTCCTTGGGTACCTCCTTGTTCTCTCAAATCTTGAACCAGCTCTAATACCATGTTAGAAAACCGACTTGTTCATACAAGTTACCCAAGACAACATTACTATTGTTGTCAGACAATATTCATACAATGATGAAGCATAACGACAAGATGTACTCCAACTATGTCCCATTGCAAATAAACAAGGATGCACTACATACTTATAGACAATAGTCTATTGCCAAAAAGCAAAGCAAAAGTAAAAGCAGCCTAACAGCAATGATGCCAAATCGCTTGTCTCCAAGCTAGTACTAGTAGCAAATAAATGTTGTTGGAGAATGTGATTCACCTCTGTGTCTCCTCCAGCTCCCACCTACATCTATGGTCTAATATACTCTAATCTCAAAATGTAACCAAATTCTCAACTACATTACTTGTCTATTGATAACATTCTAGATGTAAAAAAATCTCTCTAAAAGTTCCAACTTGGAAATACATGACAAACTCCTTATGACCTATCATGGTCCACACTACCTAGGAGATATCTTGTTGCACACCCTGTTGACTTTGCTATTACTTGTAGGGCTTTAGCCATTGATCTGATGTAATGCTATTTGCCTTTTTCTTCATGAGGATTGTGAATTTTGGATCAAAATACTATCAATTCATGCTTCATTGACACTGAAATCCATTATTTGTCATAACTACGATGAGGTGGAAGGAACAATCAAAGAAAGGAGAGAAATTAGAACGGTGGATTGAGGGAGGAGGGAAGCAATGGTAGTAAAAAATAGAGGAGAAAGAAACGAATGTACCCAAGACAATGCTCTCAAACTGAGTTATGAGCACACCACACATATGGCATCACATAAGAACAATACAAAAGATAATTCTAATCAAATAATAATCTCCTACAAAGGAAACCCTACAACCAACAAGACACCAGTGTGCAGGTCCTAAAAGGAACACTACTAAGCATCTCCTACAGAGACAATCATAGATATCATTATTAATAAGTTGTAGAATGACTTCTAGAGAACTTATTTACAATCGAGGCTATCAAGAAATGCTTTTAAAAAGCTACCAGATTAGGGCTAAAATCCCCAACCCTAACTAACCTATAAAACATGCACTCTCAACCAAAAGTACAACAACTGACTCTGCAAAGCTGGCAGGCCCCAAAATTGAAATACTTTCTAGTGCTCATTCACTTTGTTGATGACAATGACCAGGGGGTAAAATGCATAGAGCAATGTCAAAGGAAAGAGCGGATAAAGCCAAATTTTCTCGGCAGGACTCATATTTGATAAGCATATATACCCAAACTGATTATAATTGTGGATGTGTATAAGAATAAGACGAGGTGTCAGAAATAGACCATTTGAAATGTCGAAGTAAAATACTCGCTTCAGTTTTTGATGCCGATAGGACAGTCACGACACTTGCTATTGCTTTCTCTTGTCGTTGACGGATATCATTCTCGCTCAAGATGATGTAGCTAGACTGCAAAAGTCAAACCAGCAATTATCAGCTAAAATTCTATGATGAGGTAAAACACAGTGATTTCAGAAAATTTACCTAGCTCTATCAAATAAAGCAAACAATAAGCCTCAAGAAACTAACAGTCTGGGACAGGTTACCAAGCAACTAACATAAACCCACTTTTAGATTACAAAACTACCAAGTCCTCTATAAAAGCTCATAATATGCAGACTGGTCCTTCAATTCTCTGAAAAACACTGCAACAGCCTAATGCCAAATGTAAGACAAGGTTTATTGTTTACACCATACAAAGAGCACAACCTTTCAAAATAACAATAATCACAGCTTTTGCAAGTTCTCCTTAAAAGACAATAAGGAACAGTACCCTTGCTTGCTTTGATAGGATGAATAAATGGCTCTACACTCCAATACATTATTACGGCAGCTGTGCTCCTTAGAATCAGAGACCCTAGTGATTGAACAACTCAAGACATTGTAAAGTAACCAGCTTGCAGAAGGCTTTCACGTATAAGCACAATGATAGTGAATTTGCATTCCATGAATTTTTTTTGTTGCAACTTACAACACAATGCACAGGGCTTTGAACGGGAGTACTTTGCAGAGATTGAAAGATAGAGCTCCTGTTTACACCTAAGTGCAGATAAAGAATCCCAATGGAACACCTTCAGAATTTTTTACCATGCTTTCTAAACTGGAAAAGTTAAGGGTTTAAACTTGTGAAGAATTATGGGTCTAGAAGCCTGTCTATATTCAACCATGTCTAAAATGTCCAGGTATCAATCGGCACGAGAAACCTAACAATTAAGAGAACGTCCAAATTTAGGATGGAACTTCACTTTAACAGTCAATTTAATGGGCAGAGTAGATTGGTCTTTCCAGCTTCAGAAAACAGAAGAAACAAAGGTCATGAACTCAACCATTGCCAACAGTTGATTCCACTACAAAGTTCCCCAAGAAAGAACATTAGAACTCTCCTTCCAGTGTTGCAACAAAGAGAGAAAGAAAAAATTTCTCTGCAGATCACGTATAGCAATAAATATCTGTTTCCCAACAGAAGAAACCTTTATACAAAACGGTCTCCTTCCAAACTAGGAGTTGAACAGTCTGTTAAAGCATATATATTATATGCATGAAGATTTAAGGCACAAATACAAGCTCTATTGAAATCTAAAAATATGAAAATCATCTACCAAGAAACTCGAGGCAAGACAAGACAATATGCGCTGGCGTCATACCTGAGGGAGGCGAGATTGTTGTGAAATATCGTCATCCATTGCGCTATCATCAAAGGCATAGACGGATTCATCTTCTTCATCGTCTGACGGCATAACATCACTATATTCGTCTCCATATCCATTTCTATCATAGCACTCACAATCTGACGTGTAGGCGTCATGCATATCATCTTCTGAATCCATCTAGTGAAGAAAACCAGATAATGAATTTAGGACAATCATATAGAATGCTAATTCTAGGAAAACTCAAATAAACTACAGAAGCAACAGTCAAGACAATATATAGACGGTACACAAACGAAAAAAGCTCGCACCAACAAGTACACGTGATGTGCCAATCCCTACAGGAAGAAGAACAATACACTCATAGCTTCATGAAAAGAGAGGCACGAACAAGAAAAGTATGGATCAACCTGCCTCTAGAACAACTTCACGACGCAGGGGAGCAAAACATCTTCAGCAAAAGGAAGATAGATAATTGGCCACCAGGTGACCTAAAATCTGGCAGCACGCTCGATGATTTACCGCCAGCTAGAGAATTCCAAAAACAAGTGCAAAGAAGTGTTCTCCGACATTTGGATATACAGATGCTGCTTCGTGACACAATTTAAATCTTCAGCAACCTTTTTCAGCGATAAATGCAGAGACTCATGAGCAAGCATGACGGAGCGGGGCTGAATAGGTATTGAGCTGCATCTTGAATGAAAGCCTTATCGACACCAGCAGAACATTATGCACATGGAAAATTAGGGAAAGAAAAAGCTGGCTACCTGTGGTGCCAGTGCTCCAAATAAAGCAGGTAGTGAGAGAGCAATCAAACAAAACAGTAGCCAAATCCCGATCCACACGGCCGCATCGCTGTTGCAATCCCCGAGTAGGATCTGCAGCTGCAAGGCGGTGACATAAAGGCTGGTGCACGACCGTAAACAAAGATACAAGGGAGAGCGACGCGCAGGCACAATGTGTGAAAAAGGATAGAAGAGCAAGAGCAAAGCACGAGAGGTAGAGAGAGAGAGAAAGAAAGAAAAGGAGGTAAGCGAGGTAGCCTGGTCTTTCACATGGTCGTTTTCAGGTTTTGCACATCCAGGTCACATCGTAACTCATGATGTGGAGTCTCAATGTGCAAAATCAATCTCTCAAAACATTTTTGAAGAATTCGGAATGCTCGAACCAATAGATCCATGACTTAAACTCAGTAAAAATATATGTCCTTCGACGTTTATTGAAATTTCTGACATGAATAATTATCCATACCCTCACTATTGGCTCATGTATGGGATGGTGTGCACCAGACCTGATCTGGCACGTATAGTTAGCACACTCTCTCAATTCATGTCAAATTCAGAAATCCAACATTGTAAAGCACTCAAAAGAGTGATGACATATATTCAAGCAAAAAAGAACCAAGTGTTCATTATTTTGGTAATTCTGCTACAACATTGTGTCTATTCAATTTTTTGATTCAGACTGGGGAGAAGACTTAGATATCAAAAAGTCTATTTTTGGTTATCGATTTTATTTAACTGCTACATCAATTTCTTGGATCCTCAATTGAAGCTGAATATGTAGCAACAACACAAGCAACTAAAGAAGCCATATGGTTGAGACTTCTTCTACATGATCTGAACTTCAAATAGAACAAACCAACTACCATCTATTATGATAATATCAAATGCATTCAACTTACTCTCAATCCTAGATTTCATTCTAGGACTAAACATATTCAAATTCAATTTCATTTTGTTCAAAAGAAAGTACACTCAAAACATGTAGAGCTGATTTACTGTTCGACAAATAGTATGATAGTTGTTATTTTCACTAAGGCTTTGCCTAAGGACACGCATATTATGTTTGAGAAAATGTTAAATCTGAAGATTATCTAAAGTGTTTGAAGTTGAATTAAAGAGGAGTGTTTCCACTTCAAACCCCATTCGATCTAGTTTCCTCTGTATACATTTTCCTTTCAGGTATTTACAATAGAGTCCCAAACCTGGTTATTTACTCGAGAACCTATTGTAGATGAAGAACCTGTAGAAATACATGCAAGTTTGAGATAGGTTCAGAACACTACACAAAGTCAAACAAATACGTCAAAGGAATACCAAAGAGTCACTTTTGGGAGAGTCAGATCCATTCGATAGTTGACATAGTCAACAATCCCTCGACTTGACAATCCTTCGATAGTTGATAGTCGACATCATTGACTTGGGATGAGATGAATCGCATTAGTAATGTAATTGCTGAGATGCCTAGCACTATCATCCAATTCTAAACTGTTCTTCTAGGCTTGTATATTTAGATAAGTTGATATTTTTACAGTTATCTCATATGCATTCACGCAATTATAATATATTTCGCATTCTTCAATGATTGTGTAATGTGTGAATGATTATTGTTGTTTCTACTTTTTGAGAGTGAATCATTTACTCCTTATTTTTCTTGTGTCTTATTGACTGAGTCGAAGTGCAGAATCACGACTGTCCTTGACACCTTCATAATTTTGTAAGTATAGTTGTCTAAGACACTTGTTGACTCATCGATTAGTCAATTGATTTTGTTGTGACAGATATTTCTAAACATGGTGCTCTATTATTAGTCTTCAGTAGCGCTAATAAACATGATAATTCGAGAGTGTCATTCCTATTGGAGTTAATCTTCACTCCTACTCACCTAAATTCATCTCCTATACTATGTAAATATTCTCTCTCTACAACAGTATGCAATGTTACTCGCATAAGTTGAATAGTCTGTATACACATCGACTTTGAAGTAGAGCATGATCGACTTCGACTTACTCGACATCGACTCAAGGGAAATTGGTTAACTACTCATCCGATTCCCTCAACGTTCGCGTCGATTGTCACCACTCAATAGGAAGCTCTTGCTTTGCTCTATCCAATACAGACTACGTCACCGTTCACTATGCAATAATTGCATCACTTTCATGACCGTTATCTATATAGTTTACTCTACCGGTATAGTTGTAATCTTCCCGAAACTGATGTATTTATATACACAATAACATAAACATAAAAAGATGATGAATATATTCACCATTGGTGAATCAGAATCAATAATCAATTAGCAGAAGTATGAATCAGAGTTCCTCCATGAACACCATTGTATCAGACTATCTGATTCCACAGAATTAGAGATCATTAGATAGAGTGAAAGTAATTCAAGAAGTAGAGATGCTATTCAATTTGTAATCAAGATAGTAGGATCATAACACATAGTGCATTACTACTGTGAACCATTCTCGGGCACAAGATCATGATCTGATCGTTGTTATTACAACAACTAATACACATATTTTCTATTTTCTTTATGTGTGTTTGCACTGATGAATGATTTTTGATAATTTCTTTTTCTATCACTAATACTCGTTCTCACGACTCATTCCGAATATCTAACTCAAAGGAAGCATGGCTGTCATAGATGCCTAACTGTATACATGCCTTCATGGTTGCCTCAGTAAGAAATAGTCTGAATCAACAGTTTGTGTAGATCATGTTGTGTTTTCTCTTGTTTGGATTTCATATTCAACAAGAGTGGTATCAATGCCTATAGCACTCCCAACAAGTGGTATCAGGGCTATCAAGCACACCATTAGAACCCAACAAGTGGTATTAGAGCCTAAAATGTAAACTGCACATTTGATGCATAATTTGGCACAATCGATACCAATTCAGACATTGGATGTGGTTTTATTTTTTAATTCGTGGTAAATTTATTATTGTAGATCTCATTTTCATGTATCTACACCTCAATTGTTGATCTCATGATATGAAATTGCTAAGTGGATTGGAGAATTTCAATTTCTCCTTTTATTTTTACCAACAATCTTTGTGCAATACATATTATACTTGATGGAACAATTGAATGTTGTGATGAGAATCGTGAGATGCCCTGATACCACTGATGAATCAAGGGGAGAAAATTCACAAAACAGTCGTGACTCTCTTTCAAGATTTGGATGGAGTTCAGATGCGTTCGTTGGGCACTACCAGCTGAAACACTCCTACAATCCTCCAGAGAGTAGTCAGTTACTACTTATCTACGTTCATAAAATTAATACAGCATTCGACTTAATTTCAACCAAGGTGCGAAATTCAAAGGGAACAAGAAAACTCAGACATATGAAATAAATAGCATAAGCATTCAACATCCAAGATCAGACACAACTAGAAAATAATCTATATTGATTTTCTCTGTTTTCTTCAGGGCACTGCATGCGAATCCACGCAGTGTGTTGGCTTGAGAGAAAACACGGTTCTCTCACGAGTAGTAGTCTCGCTTCACTAGCGGACAATTGGATCTTCTGATCCTAGACAGAATTATCTTCTTCCACGCATGCGGAGCTTCTGTCTGTGTTCGTCTTGATTGCTTACTAGCATCATACTTCTTCAGTGTCTCTTCTCTTAGTTACACACGGTGCATGTTGTTCTGATATATGTCAAGTATTATCCAGTAAGTATGGTCTCTCTATGTAAACCTAAGATTAGAGTGATTATACATCTATAACTAATCAGGGAATTACAAGAGTGGCAGATTAGCCACGACCTAGGAAGTATCTGCTGATGTCATGCCATCAAGTCATATCTATGTACTTCTGGGTACTTGCGTGATCTCTAGTGATACTCCTTGGAGCGTGAGGATAGAATGAGTTTCGTTTTCACCGTTGGTTTCATTTACCTCGTCTGTCTTTCTATCTTGCTGGACCACAAAGGAATCTTGTTTGTGGATCCTTCGTGTTCGCGAACCATTCATGTTCACGAACCGTTCGTCTCCGTTGACTTTCGTGTTTGCAAAACTCTTCGTGTTTCGTGTCTCCAGATGTTCGAGTTCACGAACATCTTCGTCAAGTGCAGGGTTAAAAGCTAGCAAGGCTTTGTAATTAAAAACACTTTGTTTCTTCAGCTCTCTCTCAAAGCATGATAGCTTTATGATCTCGAGACTACTCCTTTGCCTCTCAAAGAGCCCTTTGTCCAGAGCTTTAGTGAAGATGTCAACAACCATATCTTTTGTTCCTATGAAGGTGGTCTGCATCATCTTCCTTTCAATCAGATCCCTGATCAAGTGATACTTGATCGCAATGTGCTTCGTTCTTAAGTGGAACACATGATCTTTCGTCAGGTGTATCGTAGAGGTGTTGTCCATCTGCAAGACCAATGGCTCGTTTCTTGTTTCTCCCAATTTGTCCAGAAACTATCTTAGCCAAATTATTTCATTGGCCATCTTCACTGCTGCTACGTACTCTGCTTCACATAACGACTGGGCTACAATGGTCTGCTTCTTGCTGACCCAGAAAATTGCTGCTCCTGATGCGATGGTGCATCCTCTTGAGACGCTTTTACAGTCGTCCCTGAGAGATGCCCAACTAGCATCGTTGTAGGAAAGTATCTTGAGACTTGCACCACGACAATAACACAAGCCATAATCCCTCGTTAATTGAAGATATTGCAAAATTCATTTTGCAATCTTCCAATGTGTTGAGCCTGGATTCGTGCAAAATTGGCTCATCTTGAATACTGCATAAGCAATATCAGAATGTGTGTTGTCTGAAGGTATATCAGTGAACCTATCAACCTCCTGTAGGGTGTGAGCTGCATCTGTTCTCTTTCCTCCTCAGTCTTTGGACAGTCGTCATTTGTTAGCACCATCCCTACGAGCATTGGAGTGTTCGCTCCTTTGCAACTCAACATCCCAAAGTCCTCTAGGATCTTCTGGGTGTATTTGGACTGTTGAAGGTATAACTTGCCTCCCTCATAGTCCCTTTCAACTTGTAAGCCTAGGTAACACCTGGCTTCTCCCAGATCTACTATCTCGAAATGCTTCGAGATGTCTATCTTTACTTCAGCAATTAGCTGCTCACTCCTGCAAAATATTAGAGTGTCGTCCACATAAACAACCACTATGATGATCTGCCCATCTGTAACTCTGACATACACATTGGAGTCAGCCAACAGAGGCTTGAATCCTAATGATTTCAGGGCCTGATCCTTTTTTTTGTACCATTGTTGGGCTGATTGCTTCAGACCGTAGATGCTTCTATGCATTCTGCATACATAGTCACGAAGTGAATTCGAGACAAATCCTGGGGGTTGATCCATGTAGACCTCTTCATCTAATTCGCCATGCAAGAAGGCTATCTTCTTGTCCACAATGTGGATCTTGAGGTCATAAGCTGTTGCATATGCAAACAACAGATGTAGGGATGAATGTTTGACGATAGGAGAGAAGGTTTCAGAGTAGTCAATACCATATCTCTGAGAGAAACCCTTCGCTACTAGTCTTGCCTTGTATTTCGTCACACTCCCGTCTGGTCCATATTTGAGTTTGAAAACCCATTTGCATTTAATAGTCTTGCGCTTATGAGGTAATGGCTCCAACATCTATACTTGATTCTTTCTCATGACTCCATCTCTTCGTTCATGGCTTGGATCCATTTGTCCTTTTTTGGACCTTCAATTGCCTCCTCGAAATCTGTGGTTCGCCACTGAACCCGCAGAATTCTTTTGATGTGGAAGCTGAGCTGTCTGGCACAAATCTTCCTGGCACTCTTCGTAGTCTTGTTGACCTTCTGGGAGATCCTCCTGGAACAACTATGCCTTTGCCCTTGTCTGCTCTGCTCGGTCCGGAACCATCTTGGTTTACAAGAACTGCGACGACAAGTTGCCTCTCGAATCTTTCTTCGTATGATTCGTCGCTCGAATGGGAGACGACTCAAAAATCTTTGTTTTTGTATTTGTCCTCTACTCCCTCTGACGTTGGCGGCAGGTCATAGTACTGTCTTTCCAGAACTTCATAGCTAACAGGGTCTTCGTTGGCCATTGTCCTGCTCTCGTCGAATTTGACATCCCTCATTGTTTTCACTTCGTGTCTGGCATGTAGATTATGTAGTATGATGAATTATTGTCATAACCTACCAGAAATCCTTGTTCGGCTTTCTCATCAAGCTTCTTGTGAAGCTTATCAAGAATATGTGCATATGCTACATAGCCAAATATTCTGACGTGAGACAGGTTGGGTTTTCTACCCCACCATAGCTCATGTGGTGTCGTGTGAGGAACACCAGATTTACCTGTCCTATTGTGGATGTATGCGACTATAGCTACTCCTTTCAGTCCACAGTGCCCTTGGAGCCTTCATGTATGCCATCATGCATCTGGCTGCTTCCATCAGGGTCTTGTTCTTTCATTCAGCAACACCATTGTGCTGCGGTGTGTAGGCTGCAGTTCATCTGTGAATGATGCCACGATCATTGCAGAAGTCAGTGAAGCGATTCGAGATATATTTGCCACCTCGATCTGTTCTGATCTGCTTCACCTTGCTGCTTATGCATCTCTCAGCCCAATTCACATATTCTATGAATTTATTAAGTGCTTCAGATTTATTCTGAATAAAATACACTCTGGAAAACTTGCTATAATCATCAATGAAGGTTATATAATATTAGATGATATAGTTTGCTCTTTCTTCTGCCTTGAGCAATGATAGTGTTGGTGCTGGCATCAATCACGTTGCATGCTTTGTTAGAAAACATCACACGCATCCTTGCATCTGCTATTCTTGCTACAGAGAGCAAGTCTTGTTGCAGAGTTGGCAAGAACAGAACATCTTCGAGTCATCTATCTCTGCCGTTGGTGTTGAGCCAGAGTGAACCAATACCGTTCATTTGATGTCTGGATCCATCTCCAAGAACTATGAATCTTGAGGGATCTGCACTTCTAAAATCAGACATGATTCGTCTTGATGTCATGAAGTGTGAGGTGGCTCCTGAATCCAAGATCACCTCGTGTGTGTCAGACATTGATGCTGCACACACATCTTCACAGATGTAGACGATCGAACAATGTTTGTTCGTTCTTTCTTTGCCCATCTTTGAGCTCTCGAACTCCTCGACATAGGAAGAACTATTATTGTTCTCCTATCTATTATGTGCTGATCTGTTTCTTGGGTTCTGGCGGCAATCCATGGTTGCATGACCCTTCTTATGGCAATGGATACACTCAATCTTGGGATTGAACCAGCATATATCTACTATATGTCTGTCTCTTCTGCATCTCGTGCAGGTCTTCTTGTCTACATCTTGTCGTTTCAACCTCCCTTTGGTCTTCCAGTTGCTTTTGCTGGTCCCCTCTACTTGCTGGTCACGATCCTGCCTCTGATTCAACTCCCTCTTAGGCTTGAACTATTTCTTTGATTTTTCTCTGTTGCCATAGAGTGTCTGGTCAGAACCATCTTTGTGAAGATGCTCTCTGGCCTCGACTTCCTGTCGAATCTCGACAATCGCCTTTTTGAGGTTCATGGTAGGATCTTTCGCGAGCAGGTTCAGGTCGTCTAGAAAGATCTGGATAAGGCTCTCAACAGATATGTGAGCTGCTTCTTAGTTGATACTGCATTCTTTGCTCCTGAGTTGTGTAGTGATAGAAACAGATCCTTCATCTTTCTCACAAAAGAGGTGAGGTCTTTTCCATCCCACTGCAGATTCGTCACCTAATCTTTCAGCATCATAATCTGACTTTTTGATTTCGTCTGAAATCTTGTGAGCAGTGCATTCCCACATTTCCTTAGCTTTGGAGAGTGTAGTCAGGTCAAGAGTAAGGCTATCTTCGATGGCGTTTTTCTCCCTCCATTCACGTAGCTCCTTGCCTGTTGTCGTAGGCATTTCTTCTGTGCCATCCACCCAGGGGAAGAGTCCTTCACCCTTGAGTATCAAAGATGTCTAACTTTCCAGGCTAGAAAGCTAGATCCTGAAGAATTAAGTATAGTGCAGATCTGCATGCTGCTGATTGAAGCCATTGTTTCTTGAAGTCTGTTTGAATGCTTGGCCTCCTGGATCTGCCAGCTTCTTGGCTATGTCAGAATATGGCAGGGTGGCTTTGATACCACTGATGAGAATCGTGAGATGCTCTGATACCACTGATGAATCTAGAGGAGAATATTTGCGAAATAGTCGTGACTCTCTTTCAAGATTCGGATGGAGTTCAGATGCGTTCGTTGGGCACTGCCAGCTGAAACACTCCTACAATCCTCCAGAGAGTAGTCAATTACTACTGATCTACGTTCATAAAATTAATATAGAAAGTACAAGCAAATCTATTCTTGATTAGTGAAAAATGTATAGAGATGATGATCAGCTACATAGTTGCAAATGCAAAATTAGACTGTTGGATAATACTAGGCATTGTGCGGGTATCATTTTGAATACCATAATGTATTTTGGGCCTAGATAGTATTTCAACCTTGAAGATCGATTTTGTATTTTGACTCTGAAGTTGAAAGTTGACTCTGATTCCATTTTTGAGCAAGAATTGCAATGATGGATCGAATTTTGAATTTTGACCCTAGGGTTTTGAAATAGGTGTGCTTTCAATCCGTCAATCCAATCCAAGGATTGAATCAGATCTCAATCTTATCCCTATTTTTATTTTGATGTGCAAAATCCACATTTTATCAAATGATTAGAATGGATCCAGGTCATGATCTATCACTTTTACAACTAAAGAAAACTCCTAACAAAATGATAATTAATTGTAATTACCAAATCACGATTAAGTGTTTCTTTTTTAGTAATTTAGTTTAGCATGCATGTATATATAAGAAGCTATAACTTGACGAGCAAAAAAAAAAAAACCTGGGAGTGGCGAGATAGATCAAATTCAGAGTTACATCTTATACTTCTTCATGTTTAGTGGGGATTGGCCAAGAGCCCTTCTATTCACTAGATATGCATAGATGTGTGTTGCATTTTTCTTTCAATCACACAAGTCTATCATCTCTCTCTCTCTCTCTCTCTCTCTCTCTCTCTCTCTCTCTCTCTCTCTCTCTCTCTCTCTCTCTCTCTCTCTCTCTCTCTCTCTCTCTCTCTCTCTCTCTCTCTCTCTCTCTCTCTCTCTCTCTCTCTCTCTCTCTCTCTCTCTCTCTCTCTCTCTCTCTCTGATTTTTGTGGTAACATACCAATCAAAACTACTGTATATATGGTCGTCTCAAACAGTTGTTGAATTGGTAGCATGGTTGTCATAGAAACCTTCTGATCAGATCATTAATACTTAGAGACTTTCTGCGTGCAAAATATATTCAAGTTTTTTAGTATCCTAACTAAAAGAAAATTAGTTTATTGTGATGCGACCTTATTGTAAAAAATTGAATATCAACATAAATATGGCATGATATACTCGAAAATGAAGATATGAGCTGGTTAAGTATAAATCATGAAGAGGCCTAAAGTCATTTTTCAAGAATATATCTCCTAAGTACTTGCCTTGTAATTAAGGGCAAGTAACTTTAACTCTTAGTTAAATATACCTTTCATGGTATAATTGAACGTATTTTCAGTCTAATTGTTAATTAGGCCCTTTCGCGGGAGCGACGCACTTGTTGTTTTAGAGGTGTGTTTGTTCGCCCTGTAGAACATATATTGATCTCACACTTTAGTCTCGAGCATCGAGAGAGAAGAGTTTATGCATATGTAAGAGATTGAAGAAGTGAATAGAGTTCTATGAGTTATTCTCTCTTATCTCCGTTCTCCGCACTGCTGAGTGTGAGTGATCTTGAGTCTGCTAACAATATCTAATGCATTACATGAATTACTCTTTGATCAGACAGACTCTCTAGTGCATTATAGTCGTTTGTTGTGAATCCTTAAAGCATGCTTTAAAGAACTGTCTTAAAACTATCTTATTCGTCTGTCGCAAATACTTTCTTTTCGGCACTCGAATAATGACTATCTTTGGTATAGTCTAGCACGATCATTGAATAAAGCTGTATGTATACATATGAGATGACAGTCCCTGTATGAGGAATTGAGTCTTTGATTTGTTTTCTTGATTGTCACTGACATAAGTTTCTAACGTGCTCTAAAACCATTCGTATTCTTTAACCATTAATTTGGACTTTAGTTGTTGAGGACTTCTGTCTAGAAATGAACAGTTTGCGAACGCGATTAATAAATTGTCTGTATAATCATGAATACATCGAACATTTTTCGACTCTCTGTTGACACCTTAATCAGCCAGAGTGTAGTATTGCTGTACTACTCTGATAACATCTCATCTGTAGAACGCGTTTCATTCAATTTGATAGAGGCCAGATTGTTGTTCTGAGAATTATCAACACCTCACACCCAAATATAAGTAATACTGGTTACTTTTTAATGTCTGTCGATAGCCAGAATAACACTCGACACCACTTGTCATAAATTGTACCAAATACATAACTTTCTAACGTTGTCCTCTGTTGGAACGACATTATTTGCTATAAAATCTATATTAACCCTGTTGGTATAGTACGACATATACCAATGTTTGGCGCCGTTGCCGGGGATAGGTTAGGAAAGTTATAAGCAATCTGACAAATCCATCTCCATCTCTAGTGTATGTCAAATAGAGAATTCAGATTAGAACGATACCGTAAGCTTAGAGAAAAAAATTTACGAAGACAAAGTGAGAGTACTAGTCGAAGAAATCTAGACGAAATCACTGCCCAATTACTTGAACTCCTAATTAGCTTCGGTATGGAGGGTCCTGCTGCACGTTTCACTTCTATATCAAAAATTAAATACGATTATTTTAAAGGGACTTCTTCCGACGATGCAGATAGCTATGTCTCACAATCCGAGTCAATCGCTAATGCGAATAATGAAGGTACTAACATTGACAAACTAGAAATCTTCCCTGGTCTGCTAAAAAAACAGGCGCGCATCTGGTACAGTCAAGTTGAACCAAGCCATGTAGGAACTTGGTACCTGCTGAAAGATGCGTTTCTGAATGAATTCAGAGAAATCGGTTACAAATCGAGAATTCTCGGACGTTTGAACAATGTTTAGAAGAAGAGTAAAGAATCCCTTCGCAAATATACACGAAAGGTTAAAAATCTCATAGGAAAACTAACTAGTGTATAACTCGTTGATATGCAGATCGAATGGTTTTTGGCTGGTTTACCACCAAAGATTGATCGATATTGCAGACAAGGGGCCATGACCTCCTTAGCAGTAGTAATAGCTAGTGCCAAAAATTTTGAGACCTTGAAACTAGCACAAAAGCGACGATCAACTAAGAAATCTCGAAAGTCGAAGACTGATTCTATTGACAACGAGGATGATTCAGATTCTGATTCAAGTACCAATTCTTCAAGTTCGGAATCTGAAAGCAGCGATTCATCAGAATCACAAGCTGACAAAGGAGAGAGAAAGAATAAACGACGATCCAAACGAAAGGACGACACGAAAGTTGTCGAGGATAAGTCGTCAACTTCTAAAGCTGAAAAGCTTTGGAAGAGTAATATGGCTGACCTTGATAAAAAGTTTAATGACTTGAAAGTGCAAATCTCTGAAGTTGCAGATAAAAGACCGAAAGCGTCTTCTTCCAACTCAAGAATGTGGTGTACGAAATGTGGAACTTCAGGACACACTAAGAAATATTGCACCACTGTGAATGTCAAATATGTTGAAGATCCTGCCCAGGAGGTACTTTTTATTTTTCAAAATGAAGTAATTACTAACTATGTTCAGGGTACTACAGCATCAGCCCAGCAGGACAGACCCAAGTTCGCACCCAGAAGACATAATCCTCCTGAATTTGTTGGACCAGTGAAGTCTCAAACCGCGACTAAACTAGTGTCGGGCAACTGCTATAACTATGGAGAGCCGGGACATTTTTACCTGACTGTCCTCAGCCGCGAAAGCCGATTGATTATGTACCGTTATGCTCAAACTACAGAGAGCCTGGCCACAAGTATCCTGATTGCCCTCAATCGCAGAAGCCGCGACCCAAATATCAGTATGTAGCAACACCAGTTGCTGCAGACTCGAAAGCGAAAGCTTCGATTGATGCTGTTGTGCAGAGAATTGACCTTATTGAAGAAAAATTGGCGAAGACAAAAGATCAGTCCTAGCCAAGTGACGTGGAGAAATTATTCAAATTCACAACGAGAAGCAAAAGCTCCTCGAAACCTGACCAGAAATCTTCGACGACGCGTAGAAAATCCTCGAAGAAGAAATCTTCTAGCAAGACGACGAATAAATCTATGACTAAAGAAGATCTCAAAGATGACCCCGACTATGACCGCGATGCTGCAAAGTTATTTGCAAAAGATATCTCAACAGAGGCGAAAGAAATTATCAACGCTGAACTTCAGTTAACTGCTGCATAGAAGGTGGTCACTTTCGAGGAAGGGGACGACGAAATCACGAAGACAAAATTGTCTAGTGATGTTATTGATAAGCCAGTCTCGAAATCAAGGACGAAGGACTATGATATCGTGACTAATATTGGATCTCTTCATCCGAACATTACGTTTGAGCAGCTGCTGGCAGATAACACTTATTACAGAAAGCAACTGAAAGGTGTTTCTGCACCGAAAAAGAAGAAAAAAGTTTCTTTGCCAGATGCTGGTGTTCTGTCTATTGATTTAGGTGACCTCGGTGCACCTGAAATTGACATTACCATTGCGGGATGCCTGATTGAAAAAGTGCCAATTGACTCTGGTTCCAGCGTGAACATAATAACAGAAGACACAGCTCATGCTTTGGGGCTGACTGACATTCAACCGACACAACGAAACATTAAGTTAGTTGATTGGACACAACAAAAACATGTTGGAGAACTGAAGGATGTCACTGTTTACATTCAAGCCAAGCCATTCACAATGAATTTCATAGTTATCAAACCACTCGATTTGTCATCTTTTCCTGTGATGATTGGACGACCCTGGCTTTATCAATCAAACGCAAGTGTTCATTGGAAATCCAGAGAGCTAAGATTTCAGACTGGTGAGACCAATAATCATGGTAAGCCAACAGAACAAATAATCACCTGGAGTTGGGACAAATATGAAGGTGAAACGTCTTTGTCTGACACCAGTTTTACATCAGAGGAATCTTCTTATGCCTTAAATGTTTTTTCTAACGCATCTGACATTGAAGCTCAATATTTTGAATGTTATGAGAATGTTGACGAAGAAGAATTCTTCGATGCCTACAACACTGAAGCGGATGTTTTGTATGAAGAAATTAATGTTGCAGATACGAACTTGAAAGAGTCTGATGATTCGAGTGACAAATCTGAACACGAGTTTGGTAACAAGAACCAGGTTGACGACAAGAAAACATCTATGGAGTCAACCATGCACGAAATTCATGGCCATACCAAGGCCAGTATGACAGAAGGTATTATATTACCAGATTCTACTGAACTAATTGAACTTGCACTTGGCAGATTTGTGTATGTTTCAAAGTCACTTGGAGAATCGGAGTTAGCGGAATTCACTGAACTATTGAAGGAGTATCAAGATGTTTTTGCCTGGTCGCTCGACGATTTGAAGGGTATACCTGCAGAATTCGAAAAGCACTGTATTGATCTTAAGGAAGATGTTGTACTTGTTCGATAGAGACAGTATCGTCTCAATCTTAAGTACTCTCTCATGGTTAAGGACGAGCTCAACAAACACCTTAAGACAGGTATAATCTATCCCGTCTTAAGCAGTGAATGGGTTTCACCCATTGTTGTCGTCCCAAAGAAGAAGACTGGCAAAGTACGAATATGCCAGGATTTCCGCAAACTCAATGCTACCACAAGGAAGGATCATCATCCTCTACCCTTCACTGATTCCATCTTAGATCAGGTTGCTAGTCAGGAGCATTACAGTTTTTGTGACGGTTTTTCTGGTTATAATCAGGTTGGAGTGCAGAAGGAGGATCGTTCAAAGACTACGTTCACTATGGATTGGGGTACGTGAACTAAGAGCTTTCTTAGAACATGTCGGCTATTACCGGAGATTTATTCAAAATCATGCTTCTATTGCTGCCTCTCTTACACATCTATTGAAGAAACAAGTGGAATACTTGTAGACGAATGAACAGCAGAAAGCATTCGAAGAACTTAAGCAAAGGTTGATCAATGCTCCTGTTCTGAGACCACCCAACTGGGCTATTTTATTTCATAGTTATGTGGATGTTTCTGCATTTGCTATTGGCGTCTGTCTAAGCCATAAGGATGACCAAAAGAAAGATCATTCCATTTACTATGCGAGTCGACAGCTCAGTGTATCAGAGAAGAATTATTCGGCTATAGAAAGAGAAGCTCTTGGAATGTTTTTCACTGTTAAGAAATTTCGGCATTATTTGTTGGGATATGCATTTATTTTTCATGTTGATCACTATGCTCTTAAGTATCTTGTAAATAAACCAGATCTATCAGGATGAATTGCTTGATGGGATCTACTTCTGCAGGAATTCACTTATCAAGTAGAACTTCGCCAAGGAAAGTATCATACAAATGCTGATTATCTTTCACAACTCAGTACGAAAAAAATTGAAAAACCTATCAATGATGATTTTCCAGACGAATATTTATTCGAGATTTCATCTACAAATTCGCTATATTCTGATATTATTATTTATCTCAAAGATCAAATATATTCAAACGATTATGATTTAGAGCAAAGACAGTTTTTCAATATAAGGTAGCACCTTATACAATTATTAACAATGTTTTGTACAAGCTTGGTGTTGATTATCAGCTTCGAAGATGTCTCAAAACTGAAGACATTAAAAAGGTCGTTAGAGCCTTACACTCAGAAGATGTTGGTGGACATTTTGCTTTGAAAAATACTATTAATAAGATATTGACTGCCAAGTATTGGTGGCCAACAATGTTCAAGGATGTATCAAATTTTATTCATTCATGTGATCCATGCCAGAGATCTGTTAAGCCTACAAAAGCAATGAATTGGCCGTTGACACCAATCTTGCCTCTTGCACCATTTGAAAAATGGGGGATTGACTTTGTTGGTCCAATCAAACCTATGACCCAACATACGAAATGTCGTTATATTCTATTTGCAACGGATTATGCTACAAAGAACGTTGAAGCAAAGCTGACAAAATGAAACGATGCGAAAATTGTCGCGACGTTCTTATTCAAAAGTATAATCACAAGATATGGTTGTCCACTTGAACTAGTAAGTGACCGAGGTACACATTTTCTAAATGACACGATACGATTGTTGACAACCTATTTTTTGATCAAACACAGAAAAACTACACCGTATAATCCAAAAGCAAACGGGTTGACAAAAAGAGCCAATGGAATTTTATGTAAGATCCTGAACAAAATTACTATTGCACATGCAACGGATTGGGATCAGAAGCTACCATCAGTTCTCTAGGCTTATTGCAACATAGAGTTAAATCACGACGAAGCACACACCATATTTTCTTACGTATGGTATGCATCCTATTTTGCCAATTGAATTTGAGGTGAAACTTTTCGTATTCAAGCTCAACGAACAGATGCAGAATGTATAAACAAAAGGTTGACTAATATTGAAGAACTAGCTGAAGCTCGTGTGACTTCACAAAAATTAACGAAGGAAATCCAGGAGCAAAGAAAGAAGAAGTATGACAGTCATATCCGGAAATGTGATCTGAAAGCTGATGACTTTGCACTGATATATGACAGTCGACATAAAAAGTTTTCTGGAAAACTCCATATGAGATGGCTTGGACCATATAAAGTTATAGAGGTGTTTGAGAATGGTTCTGTACAACTTCAATCACTTGAAGGTGAACTGTTACCTGCAAGTATTAATGGGTCCAGACTAAAGAAATACTACCTTTGACCAGAAATTTTTTTATTCTTATCATTTTCTAGTTATTTTCTGGAATTAATCACGATTTGTTTTTTATCTTTTCTAATATTTTTCGCGACTTTTCTTTTATCTTTTCTAGAAATTTTCTACCACCTTCCAACATTTTTCATAATGTCTCGTGAAATTTTCGAGAATTTTTCTTGACTTCTCTCAATCTTTCAATATAATTTTTAAAGCATTTTCGAGAATTTTTCTCGACACTAAATTTGTTAATCAATTTTTCGTAAATCATTTTCGAGAATTTTTCTAGAATCTATCTAGCATATTTTTGAGAATCTCTCGACCTACTTTTTGTATTCCTCCATTAAAGATGATGGCCACGTGATTATCATTTTTCACACGTGTGTACGCTCACATATCAAAACATATATTGTTTCTTCTTAATTTGATTTTTTTTTCTTTTCACAAACGGTCTTCCGTCATTAAATATCGATCTGTCAAATTATAGTTTCAAACGTTGGGCCATGCACGTCCTCCATAAATGGAAGTGACAGATGTCATGTCACCATGCCATGTCATCATCCCATCCACACTGCTACTGCATATCAGAGTTATTTTTCATTTTCTTCCTTACACTTTCAGCCTGCGAGTTTATGTTTTCCTGCGCTTATTCTCTTTGCGATCAAAGCTCACTCATACGAACTATTGCGATCTACGGAGCTGTCATCAAACATTCAACCAATGGCTTCCGGATCAAGTTCTAGTTCTACCATCATTTGGAAAGCACGTGCAGGAATCCGCCTAGCATCCATCCAGTCTTATTTGGATCGATGCAGGTTGGGTGATCTGAAAGTGGACCCCTCAATCATCCTTTCTAAAGTCAGCACGAAATTTGTGAACTCAATCTACTCAATTTCTAAGGTGGACTTCAAAGGTCATGTGCGAGGCCAATTCTTCACTATCACTGAAGACCTATTCTGCACAGCCCTCGGGTTACCTTTGGATGGGAAGATGGTTTCAACCAACAAAGACTCAATGGATGAAGCAGCCCACTTTTTAAGCAATTGTTTCGTACCCACGAAGGGATACAAAATCTCAATGATCCGCGACACAACATTTAAACTGTTTTGTAAATACATGAACCAAGCAATATTTTTGACGGATGCGGATGCTACAATTTCAGTTCAAAATTTTGATTACATATTGGACGCATTCGCCGGTAATCCAGTTTGCTTCGACATTATTACCTACAAGGCTTTTTTGCGATGGATTAAGCATCAAAAGTTTTCTGGCGTTGGAGCACATGTTTCTCGATTGTGTGCCAATTTTGATATTTTGACCGAGCAAGAGAAAACAATGCTGATAGAAAGGATGTTGGCTCCCAAGCCAATTGATCTTTCCAGCCTCCTGCCTGTCTCTATTCCAGTTGCACCAGATGCTGTACCAGCAGTCGAAGTGGCAACTACCACTGCTATGGGGATTGATGCTGCACCATCCCAACCAGATACAGTTCCAGTTGGGGGATACAAATGCTGCTGCTGATTCTTCAGAGCTAGAGAGAAATATCTAAAGGACGAAATATACAAAGAAATATCTTTAAACCTTAATGAAAATATGAAGAACAGAATGTTTCACGAATAATCCTCAAAAAGAAGATGTTATGTTCACGAGGACGTTTCACATTTGAGGACGAGGATATGTGATGCCACCTTATTGTTAATTGAATATCAACATAAATATGGCATGATATACTCGAAAATGAAGATATGAGTTGGTCAAGTATAAATCATGAAGAGGCCTAAAGTCATTTTTTGAGAATATATCTCCTATGTACTTGCCTTGTAATTAAGGGCAAGACCTTTAATAGGAAAGACATTACCTTGGATAACCTTTACTAGGTCGTCCACACGAAACAGCTAGATACGAAAAGACATGTTAAACTAGAGTAATTTTAACTCTTAGTTAAATATACCTTTCATGGTATAATTGAGCGTATTTTCAGTCTAATTGTTAACTAGATCCTTTCGCGGGAGCGACGCACGTGTTGTTTTAGAGGTGTGTTTGTTCGTAGAACATATATTGATCTCACACTTTAGTCTCGAGCATTGAGAGAGAAGAGTTTATGCATATGTAAGAGATTGAAGAAGTGAATAGAGTTCTGTGAGTTATTCTCTCTTATCTCTGTTCTCCTCACTGCTGAGTGTGAGTGATCTTGAGTCTGCTAACAATCTCTAACACATTACATAAATTACTCTCTGATCAAACAAACTCTCTAGTGCATTACAGTCGTTTGCTGTGTATCCGTAAAGCATGCTCTAAAGAACTGTCTTAAAACTAGCTTATTCGTCTGTCGCGAATACTTTCTTATCGGCACTCGAATAATGACTATCTTTGGTACAGTCTAGCACGATCATTGAATAAAGCTATATGTATACATATGAGATGATAGTCCCTGATATGTTTTCCTGATTGTCACTGACATAAGTTTCTAACGTGCTCTAAAACCACTCATGCTCTTTACCATTAATTTGGACTTAAGTTGTTGAGGACTTCTGTCTAGAAACGGACAGTTCACGAACGCAATTAATAAATTGTTTGTACAATCGCAAATACATTGAACATTTCTTGACTCTCTGTTGACACCTTAATCAGCCACAGTGTAGTACTGTACTACTCTGATAATATCTCATCTGTAGATATCGATTTGATAGAGGCCAGAGTGTTGTTTTGAAAATTATCAACACCACACACCCAAATATAAGTAATACTGGTTACTTTTTAATGTCCGTCGACAACCAGAATAACACTCGACACCACTTGTCATAAATTGTACCAAATACATAACTTTCTAACGATGTCCTCTGTGGGAACAACACTATTTGCTATAAAATCTATATTAACCCTGTTGGTATAGTACGACATTTATTTGATCTCAATTTTCCAACAGGCAATGGAAGTGAGAACAATATTATCTCATATGATAAGTGTGAAAAGAGGAGAGAATATCAATATTTAGAAAGTTAATGTACGATGAAGATTATTGCGTACATATCATTAATCAACTCTCATGGGAATAAAGAGATTTAGCATCATAATAAAAATACACATGAAGAATTATCTAGTGATCTCATAATTCTTGCATCAATATAAAATTGAAGAGCTCACAATCTATAATTGTTGTTTGATCTCCAAGAGAATTCCATCCAAGAAGTAGCGTGTCTTGTTCTCATTGTGCATGAAGCCATAAAAGTACCAAATTTTCTCAAATGAGACAATGTTTGGAGAACTATAACAAGCTTTCTCACTAACTAGTCACACAATCTAAATTGGCAATTTGACAAATTATTTTGGCCTGAATAAGCAGTTTCCAATTTTTTTTTTGTGTATACATAGTTACACAACCAGTTTCTACGTGAAGAAAAGCCAGTAACGTGTGATAGCTTGAGTGAAGGCTTGAATATAAGTATCGGTTCAGCCATGTAGATTCAAGCCTGAAATTGCTACCCTCAGCCTTAGTAAAAGTTGATGAATTAGTGGTTGAGGAATCACTTTCCTAATGTAATTTGAAACCCTGACAGTCTGGTGGTTTCAAGAATGAGCCCTCTCACTATTCACAAAAATGGCAATGATCAAGAAACGCTGAATTTCTATTTGAACAGCGACCTGATCTGGCTTCGAACAAGGTATGAGAAACTATAACAGATCCTTGAAGTAGGTGCATTGAAAGTCTTTTGTTGAATCAGGGAGAAATGGTGTCCCAGCCAGGAGAATGCAAAACAGATTTTCCAGTCTGATTTGCCATCCGATAGCTCAGTGAATAAGAAATGAACTATTCAACCACATAGAGTGAAGCACTGGCCATGATGTATGTGGTCAAGAAGTTTGGACACTATCTGATGTCCACACTATCTTGATGGCAATGATCAAGAAACGTTGAATTTGTGTTTGAACAACGATCTGATTTGGCTTCCCACAAGGTGTGAGAAGCTTTAACAGATCCTTGAATTAGACGCATTGAAAGTTTTTTGTTGATTTGTTATCAATCAGGCAGAATTCTATGTTGTCCCAGCCAGGAGAATGCAAAAGGGATTTTTCACTCCGATTTGCCAACCGATAGCTTAGTGAATAAAAAATGAACTATTCAACCACAGAGCGGGAAGCACTGGCCATGATGTATGTGGTCAAGAAGTTTCGACACTCTCTGATGGCCACACATTTTGCATTTTATACCGACCATCAATTCAAACAAGCCAAAATTAAAGAGAAAAATCAAGAAAGGGCCATCAGTTGAAGTTAGCAAGGAGCCCTAACCTTAACCTTGGGGCAGTATCTTTGAATTTCAACACAGGTGTGGACATAAACTTGAGGTAACACTTGGAAACCATGGTTAATCCTTATTTGAATTTAAAGAACCCAGGTTGGACTTTTTGCTGTTTCAATTTGAATGAAGTTTTTAATGCCCTGTCTTTAAGTTTTAAGGGATTGTATTAAACTAAAGGGACTAGTTATATTTTACCATGAAAACGAGAGCTTGATACATAGTGAATTACTCCCAAGAAAAGTATAGATCTACATGTTTTGAAAAATCACAATTATAAACAATAATAAAGTGGAAAAAATAGATTATAAACTTTTGGGGTATATCCTCGATATCTAGTTTACGCACATATGCTGAGTAAGGGGCTAACTTTTCATAAAAGACATTTGTTAAAGAAGTGATGTAATAAGAATATACGATTTGCTACTGTTGTATTATTAGTGGCATTAAAAAGTTGAATCATTAGACTATTAGAAAAGTTATAGAAAGGTAATTTTTTCTTCAAATTCTAATATTATAAAAATATTCCTCTATACATCTTCAAGTGAGAAAATGATTACCAACATTAAAATGCGTGTAAATTTCTTATATGAAATCGGATTTAAATGAACTTAAAAGCAATATTGTTCAAATTTTCATGCTTGATTCATCTACACTATTTAAAGAATGATTTGAATAGCGAATATAAACTTATTTATGCATTAATGAAAAAATTTGGAATCAATCTAAATTTGATACTTAAACTTAGAATGATAACGCTTTAGTAAATATATCCACTGTCATGAAAGCTGTTATGCAAAAGATTAGAATGATCTCCCTTTCGAGTAGTTTGTCCTTGAAAAAATGATACTTTTATCTCAATGTGCTTGCTCCAAGAATGATACCTGAGATTAATAGATAAAGCAATTGTACTTTGATTGTCACAAAAGATGAAATTTGTTTGTAATTGACTAAGATGATGTCCTACAATAGACGCCTTAACCAGAGAGCTTCTATTGCAGCATGTGCAGTGGCAATGTATTCGACCTCTGTCGAAGATAATGCAGTCAAATTCTGCTTCTTGTTGTTCCAAGAGACATGACATTTGTTGAATACAAAGACACAACCTGATATCGACTTTCCACTATCAACATTTCCAGCCCAATATGCATATGTAAAACCTTGAATAAGATTAACATGGTCATTCAAATCATCATTCGAATTTTCACCACAACAAATGCAATAATCTTGTGTTGATTGTAAATATCGAAGAACTCTAAGTAAAGCTCTCCAATGAATAAAACTTGGATTCGACATGTATTGACTTAGTGTACTAACTAAATAAACAATATTAGGTCTAGCACATATCATGGCATACATGAGAGAAACAATAATAGAATGATAAGGATATTGTTCCATCTTTTTGACTTCTTCGAAAAACTGGGAATACTGATCCTTCGAATATTTCGAACTTAGATTGATTGGAGTTTTGGCTGGTGTTTGAATAACAGGTTAAGAATGTACATTTGTTGACTGATATAAATCAATGGATGATCACAATCTCTTAAGTATACCATGCAAAAATGGGCCTCTTCTAAATCTGTCATTCATCCGATAACATCTCTTTGATGTCCTTCAGCATGTCATTACTAAAGAGTAATGTTTTGTCAACAAATAATGTAATGATAACAAAAGATAAATTTATTGACTTTTAGTAGACATTACAATCAACTAAACTTTGTATAAAGCCTTGTTGAATAAAGAATTTGTTGATTCGACGAAGACCGTAGAGAGCTTTTTGAAGTTTACATACCTGATAGATTTTACCCTCCAACTTGTAGCCTTCAGGTTGAGACATATAAATGTCTTCTTTGATAACTCCATGTAAAAATGCAGTTTGCACATCCATCTGGTGAATCTCTAGATTTGCCACTGCTGCAAATAAAAGTAAAAGTTTGATTGGCCACGGAACTGAAAGTTTTCGAATAATCAACATTCGGGATTTGAGAGAATCCTCTGGCAACTAATCTTGCCTTCCATCGATCAAGTGAACCATCAGCTTTGTACTTGATTTGATAAACGGATTTGCAAGAAATGGTGTTCTTACCATCTGGCAGGTCTGTAACAGTCCATGTCTGGTTTTTGATAAGAGATTGATACTCTTTGTCCATCACTGATTTCCATTGATCTGCTCTGGACTAGAAATTGCTTCCAAATAATTGATTGGCTCCTTGACAAAGTAACAAGTGGTTATGGCATTGTTAATAAATTTGTTTCCATTCGGCGGCTGTGTCGAGCTGTCTTCCGAATCATTGTTTGGAGTAGAGTTGGGATTCGAACTTGATGCAATATCAGGTAGTGATTCGATGTAACTTTTTCCTTTCCCTTGAGATTGAGAAACGAATCATCAAGAAAAATAACATCTTTACTAGAAGTAATCTTCTTAGTCACTGGATTATAAATCCTATAAGCTATATGATTCAAAGAGTATCCAACAACGATAGACTCAGAACTAGTAATATCTAGCTTTTTAGGAAGTTCTATTGGAATTTGTGCAAAAGCGATACAACCGAAAGTTTGAAGATGCCTTACCAAAGGTGGAACTTGTCCACACTCTTCGGGTGTTTTGTCGAATAAGACTTTGGTTGTAAGTCGATTCTAAAGATAGGCAGCTATCAAGACAGCTTCTGCCCAAAATTTCTTCGATAATCTTGCATGTAAATTCATACTCTTCGCACTTTCGACAATTGTACAATTTTTACGTTTAGCCACTACATTCGACTATGGAGAATAGCTGGTGGTATATTGCATAAGTATGCCATGAGCTTTGTAGTAATCATTGAATTGAGTAGAAATGAATTGGCCTCCACCAACCGTCCGAATGGCCTTGATTTTCTTGGATGTTTGATTCTTAGCTTCCTGCTTGAATTGCTGAAGATACTTGAAGGCTTCTGATTTCTTCTTCAACAAATAGACTACCCTCCCCATCTAATAATCGTCGATGAAGGTCAGAAAGTATTTTGCTCCCCCTATGGAGAGAGTCTCTTTGGACAATAGAGTTTTTGTATAAATAAATAGATGATTGGAGTTCCTAATGATAAGATCATCATCAACACATGAAATTATCCCATCAAAGACTATCAAAAGCTGTGGAAGTGATATAATCATGACACCATCAACGACATTATAATGGTAGTAGTTCAAGGATGGAATCACTTATGTTTATGTGTCTAGTACTTAGAAGCAAATGTGTTTGAGTTTGATGTGCACATAATACCTGGTAGAGTGTAGCATGTCAACTACTGATTGAACACTAATAATTGTAAACTGGTAAGAGTCAGTAATTAGAACTTTGCGTAACTGTACTATATAGCTTGCAAGTTTTCTAGATAATCCCCTCAATCTATATATATGAAGTCGAGTGCTAGAAAAGTGCTTCTTGGAACAACTCAACGCTATGTACATTTACATTCATATTGATCACTATGTCCCATAAACTCTCCAACTATCTACAAAGGTTATACCCCCTACCACATTGAAAGTAATAGCCAACATACTTCTTTTTTGTGTTGTTGCAAAGAGCCAACAGAATTTTGAAATGCGGTGCTAATGACCAGAAGTTGACCATGTTTGATACCCTTTCAGTGCAGGGCTGGAGCTTATATGAATTCTTTCCTATATCTTTGTTTAGTAGCAATACAAGCTTAGAACAATGTGGTACTGTAATTTATATACTATTTCTTTCACTGCACCTTCGTCTTTGCATCCACTCTCTAATAGCGGAGCGCAGAGAATGATTAGGGATCAAGATTCTATGATCAAGTGGCAAATTAATCAAGGGAGAGGTGTCGTGTTCCTGGAGCCATTGCTGGATTGCTGCATGCTCATATGTGTATCCATCAGCTGCAATTACTGGATCTTCCATCACTTCCTGAGAACCAAAATCCTTAATTCAGAATTGGAGTAGGCATGGAAAATGCAGCATATGGTTGTTATTAAAGACCAGAAGACTGTGAAAGGTATTCAAAGTGGAAGCTACTCACGTTGAGAATAGGGCAAATGTATAGTTCTGGAGCATTTTCTTGTGAATTGGGCTCTTCATCAGTTATACTCTTAGCAGCCCAATCTTCAGCAGATTCACGAATCATATCGAGAATTGGAAGAATCGATGCAATATCTGGTCTGTTTTTGCGCTTCAAGCGAGAACATTCCAAAGCTAAAACAGCCACTTGCCTCGCCTCTGTCAGAGGCCAGTCGCCAGCAGACCGGTCCAAAACATCCGCAAAGGATCCAGACGCAAGAGAATCTTTGACAAATTGGATGATACCAACAGGCGATCTCCCTGTCAGTAGCTGAAGTAGCACAATTCCAAAAGCATACACATCTGATTTTGGCCCATAGAAGCCTGTATGTTGATACTCAGGATCTATATATGCGAAACTTCCAACCGGCATTGTGTCTCTAAAGCAAGTTGAGTTTTTGTCTGCCAATGACTGAGGAATTAGAGTTGCCAGCCCAACATCCCCTATCTTGCTTACAAAATTTTGATCAAGTAGAATGTTGCCTAGTTTTACATCTCGGTGAATGATAGGGTCAGGCTTTGAGCTATGAAGGGAATACAATGCTGTGGCTATCTCTGCTTGTATTTTGAGTCTTGTGTACCAAGGCAGAGGGCGAGTTCCACCATGACATCTGAGCCTATCCTCCAGACTTCCATTGGCCATGAATTCATATACTAGGCATGCTTTCTCGGGACAGCAGCCCAATAACAAAACCATATGTGGATGATGAATGCGGCCCAGTACCTCCACCTAACATTAGCACAAACAGAACAAATTTAGGAACTAGCATCTGCATTTGAAGGTAACATACTGGAGACGGGAACTACAAACGTTCGACTGTTAATCAAAATCAGGAATAGTTGATCCAAATATGCAATAAGCAAAAATGATGTCAAAAAATACATCATTCCTATCCTACAGGAAGATCAAAATTTTGAGGCTTGAAAAAAGATCAGACATCCTAAGAAGCAAATTACATATCAATTCTTGAACATCCCCCCACTGAGTTATAAAGTTGGCCCAATGCGCACTTGTACCTCATGTTGAAATTCTTGTACTCCTTGTGAGGTATCTTCTTTCAGAACTTTAATTGCAACATTTGTGTGGTGCAGCTTCCCCTTGTACACAACACCATACCCACCTTCTCCTAGTCTATGATCTTCAGCGAGGTTATTTGTAGCTGCTAAGATCTCGTCGAAGGAATAGATTCTATACTTCTGTTCAGCTTTTCTCAAGGCTTCGGTCAGTTCTACCTTTGCTTCTTCATCTTGAATGGACTTGGCTTCTGCTTCTATCCGGCGCCTGCCTTCTTCTTCGGCAGCTTGTCTTGCAAAATGGGCCTCTGCTAGTGCCTCTTGCAGCTTTTGAGCTTGTCGTTCTGCTCTTACCTTAGCCAATTCCAAAGCTTTAATTGCCTCCAAGTGGACAGTGGCCTCCTGAAGCTGCTTCGCAGCAATTTCTTGTGCCTGCTTTGACCAAAGGCAGAGACTTGTGATTAGGAGTCGCTATTAAATAATGTGATGTTCTCTGCATAAAGTACATTCAACAAGATTAAACAGCAAGTTGATCAAAAAATTGTGCAAACAAATCAGAGATGGCACAAGGGAGAGTATTGGCTTCTATTCAAAAACCTTCATAGCAGATAAGATTGTATCTCGCTCAGCTTCACTTCTGCAGAGGGATTGAAGATTGGCATTGTCATATGTCCTTGTTGACGATGGATCCTGGATTCAATACGGTAACAAAGACATTGTTACTGTTTCTAAACAAGACATTGGAACATATGACCCGACATTTTACAAATGCAGCTCCACGCGACCTTGGATCAATTAAATATCTGATAGGTTTTATTTATCAGAATAAGGGCCAGGAATGAATGTGCACATTTTTATCAAGAATAAGGTTATGACTGCCCGAAATGTAAACAGCATTTTACGACACTCGACAAACTTAGCAGAGCCGTTCATAGCTTATATGAGCAAACAGAGTTCTGTGTCACATTGATGGAGTTCAAACTATGCCAATTCTGTAGGAAGGTCAGACAAACAGCAAATTCAGCAAAGCAAATGCAAAAAGACTCACGTTATTGTGAATTTGTGGGAGGATGACAAACTGCAAGTAAGCTAATTAGTTGCTTCCATGAATTGCTCTCTTATGCCAAACCCTTCACCACATTTTCACTTTTCTCATCTCAAAATTTCCTTATCGGGACAGTTTGTTACCTGGTCATCAGCGTTGCTTACAAATTGTGGATATGAAGTGCCTGACCAACTGTCTGAATATGGAGGAGCAGATGGATGACTGTCAGCACTTTGGATCTCACCAGACCATCTCCTTCCCGAATCTTGAGTTTCTTCCAGCCTCTCAATGTGTCTATGTTGATGCAGATTTGAATTTCTTGAAGGATTAGGTTCGCCAGGACGATAACGGCTACTCAATATAGGAGAATAAGAGTTTTCTTCAATATGGGGTACACTCAAAGATCTTACTCGAACAGCTTCGTTTGGAATGTCATAATTGCCTGACCCTGAGTTAAGCGGGAAAGGTTGTGATCTATATTCCACTCCACTCTGTGCTGGAACACCAGGATCGAGCTCTATTACCTCAATCTCACCTGTTCAATGGTTTACATTGGGGAATATTTTATGGCAGAGTTCAGATTCACGTGTTTCAAAATAATTTCAGCCTTAAACCATCATGGGTTCAGAAATCAATACTTCCTCACCTTGTTTCAGTCTTCTACTCTACTCATTTTGATAATTCACAAAGATCATTGTTAAACAGGAAGCACATGTAATCTAAAGTTTTGGCGGAAATTTCCCGTGGAGGCCTCACCAATTGAAGAGATGGATGACCGCTGGCTCTGCATAAAGCTTTCAGAGTTTTGTGGAGATGAAAGTGAAGATAATGAGTTGTCACGCTCGAGGCTTTGTCTGGATTCCTTCACAGAAGCCAGTCTCTTGTTCAAGACTATGTACACAGAGCAGAAATCTGGGGCATTTCTGGATACAAAATCTGGCAATCCTGGTCCCAGGAGCTTCCTGTCATTTTCCATTATCAACAAATAAGAGTGTTCCATTAGAAATTACTGAGGAGTTCCAAAAAGCATTTCAAAACTATACTAACCACATTATTGATGCTCCACACTTGCTATATTTTGATATTTTGGTCATAGTAGACAAAGGCTAAGTGCAAATTTGACATCCTAATAAAAAAGTATGATGACTGGTCCACTTTGTTTTGAAAAGCATTGCATTTGTTGAGAAGAACCATGAATGCGAAATTTTGACGATTGTATTATCATTAATTTGCAATACCATAGTCTCTAAATTTGCAGTGGTGGACTGCTCAATACATGATATAAGTGTTTGTTTATTCCGAATTCCAATTGTTCACTCGCTAGCATTTGATAGATAGTAAATGCTGATCAACTCTCAGGTTCCATAATTGTCATTTGCAAATTCTGGTGGGTGGTATTTGTCATACAATATAGGTCAATTACTTGTTGTATAAAAATTCTAGCCTAAAACTGCATGGAATATTTGGAGTTGGAATTGTTAGCCATAAAAAATCATTTTCCATTGTCAACGAAGAAGAGTGTTCCAATTGAAATTGCTGAGTGCCAAAAAGCATTTCAGAAACGTATTAAGCACATTATCGATGCTGCTCACCTGCTATATTTTGATACTACCATGATACCATCATAGACAAAGGCTAAGTGCAAATTTGACAGTCTATTAAAAAAGTATGGTGATTGGTAGATTTTGTTTTGAAAAGCATTTCATTTGTTGAGGAGAATCATGAATATCGAATTTTAACGATTGTACTATCAAATTGAATTTGCAATACGTCTCAGTCTCTATTTGCATCACATAATGGACCATTCAATACATGACATTAGTGTTTGCTTATCCCTAATTTTATTCCAATTGTTAACTCGCCAGCATTTAATAGCTGGTAAGTGCTGATCAAATGTCATCTCAGGTTCCATTGTTGTCGTTTATAAAAGTGCTTAGGGTGGGTTGCTATTTGTTATATAATATAGGTCAATTAGCTGTGGTATATCTCAAACTTGTGTTGTCAAGCCTAAAATCTGTGCTGCAAAAGCTAACTCAAACGTATTCCAGGGCAGTAGCTTCTTAGAAACAATTGAAATTACAGAACCTTGTTTTTCAGCCTAACTTCAGACTCCAGAGTGAGCCACATGTACATATATTAAGTTTGTTGTATGAAAAAATACCATTACATATCGTACAGGTGTAGATTGTAGCCCAATATAAGTCTAAATACAGTTCGATATTTGCACTGATAGTAATTTGTATGGCATCTAGAGTCAACAGGGACATTCTAAACTAAATTTTTTTTGCAAGCTTTCCACTAAATGAATGAAGAAAACACATGATCAAGCTTCAAAAGTACATCGACTATATTGTTTGTTAAAGAAAAATGTGGATTTGACACTTCCTCAATAAACACATATTCCACCATCAATAAAAGAAAAAACAGCAGAGCAAATAATTTTGCCACCATTTACAAACATATTTCTCATCTGAGTGCTCTGAGAGGTTCTCACTTGGTAAGAAGGTTGCGAGAAGGGGCTCCTAGGATGAGCTTTGTGATTCCACGCTTAAAGATTTCTTGCACTAGAGCTTTCTGGACAGAATCAGATTCCAGTATGGCAATCTCCGTGCTGACCTGGTAGACACGATCAAAGGTACAATATAATTTGACCGTTATAAGAGCCATTGCTATTTAAACAGTTGTACAATGGAGACGGACAACAAATTAGGACTCCTGAACTAGATGCGAAGAAAGTTCATAATCTGGATGTAAAATACTCTTGTACTTGCTAACATGTACGTAACAATTATGATGGTACCTTGAAAGCTTCACAAATTCTGGTAAAAGTTTTTAGCAGCCTATCTGTTTTAAATTCAATTTCTCGTACATATGCTGCCACTACCTCTGGAACCACTTGAGATACAGCCATGTTTCCCACTGCCAAAATCAACAGTCAATGATAAGAACTCATCAAGGGAACACCAAAAAAAGCTTATACAATGACCAAATTCTTCTGAATAACCTAGGAAAGAGATTCTTTTTTAACAGAAACGTAGACCAACTTATATCTCTTTGGCATGTAAAACGCTACTAAATACTTTGAATAAAATTGCAGAACTTAGAATACTCGGTTAAGGTGAGATACTTGATGCATACATAGTTCACAGATCAGTTGAGCCGCAATTGATTCTAACCTTTCCAAGGTCAAAGTAAACAAAGATCTAATTAATTGTCTCAAACTGCAGCGTCCAACTTTCCAAAGGAAACTCAAATTAAAGCACCTTGGCATCCACATGCTCCCTTGTGGAAATCATAAATAAGAAGTACTGATCAAGATAATGAGCGAGAATAGAGAGAGATACAGCAAAAAAGAGGGACAGAGCATCCTACTTTTTGGTGCCTCTTTGCAGCAGCCAAGTCATCAGCATTGACATTGGAACTGCATTCATTGGTTACTCTAATGGGTGACCCACCAGATTAAGGCTCCTTTTGGTGGTTGAGTACAATATTACACCTCTTGAGCCTTGCAACCACTTTGGTTTCACAAGAGGTTCTTATAGATTGCACTTCTGTTCTCTGAGGTACTTACTTTTGCAGCCTGTTTTCTTCCCTTGCGAGTTCACGTTACAACCAGATGCTGTACTCACTACTGCTTTGCTCCCACGCCTTCATGGGTCATGTCCTCAGTTCAATGCTGCAATTTGACCATCTTAGTCTCTGCTAGCTTTGTGCCACATGGATGAGGTTGCAGTTTTAATCCATCCTGCTTATCAGGGCATAGATATGGTTAAATATTTTTCTGGTTTCGTATTTTTTAAACCAATGACTTGTGATTTGATCGATCTTCGGCTTTGAATGTTCAGTGGACCAATTTCAGACTCTCAATGTCCACTTCTTATATCTATTCAATTTCGTTTTGAAGAAATCTTTTCACAATTTGTACTGTAAAAGAGTAATTTGTAAACCAGTGAGATAAGTGAAAGGTTCTCCTTTGAAAAAAATGTTTGATAGCATGAAAAATTAAAATTCTTTCTCAATTAGATTTAAAATCTGTAGCATTTTCGTTTTCACGTTGCAAGGATAAAAATTTTGTAAGTTGGGAGAGTTGTGGGAAAATAATTAATGTGGGTACCATGTACAGAGAGCACTTGGAATTTAACAGGAGTTAAAGACTAACGACTACTAAAACCATTTCTTTCAACATTTCAAATGATTCTAAGATCCACTCACCAGAAAATGGGGCATCCAACATTCCAGTCTGAAAGACTAAAGATCCGATTTCAAATTAAAATCCATGTAAAGTTCGTAATTTATGGAGATGGTTTTTAGTTACCAGCTAACCGTAAAAAGAATCTATGGCAGCACGCCTGCTCCTTCCATGAATTGACTATTCTTGAAAATAGTCTGGCAAAATGTAGTTCAAAGCGATATTAAGCTTGCTAAGTACAAAGGGTTTTCCCTGTCAAGAAGTTGCTTGTTCTACTGCAAACTATTACGCTAATTTTGATCTCTCTCTCTCTCTCTCTCTCCTTTTCAAAGGGTCGATGCTTGTTCTACTGCAAACTATTCTGCTAATATTGGAATTTTGATCTCTCTCTCTCTCTCTCTCTCTCTCTCTCTCTCTCTCTCTCTCTCTCTCTCTCTCTCTCTCTCTCTCTCTCCAACGATAACGAAGTATTACGACGATGAGACTTTTCTACTAAAGATCACCTCCGTGCTCGGAATCTAGACTTATGCAGTTTAAAAAATGTTGCAAGCAACTAGGAGATAAAGAGTACAGTGCCCGGAATGAAACCTTTTCAGAGATCAGCCAGTAAATGCTAAAGCAACTGTAAGAGAGGAGACGTACTCGGAGTGGGGATATGGGTAACTGGAGGGCGCACATGAATAAGTGTGAGAACATCTGATGATGAAACCAAATGTAGGAGGGTCCATTTCACTGCACTTCGGCTGTTTTCTTTGCTGTTAACTGCTACCGCTACGTGGTTCATCGCCATAGTTGAATTTACAGATCTAGAATATGGTACCACTCTGCTATTTTTGCTCTTACTGGAAGTGCCCGCTTCCTGAGTTTGTATGTCTTCTTTGATCACATAAGCAGCTTGTCACTCACTCAGGACAGCAGCAAAGATAATACAGACTGCAACAGAATGGTTCCAAACTAAGATGTATTGCACGAACCGTTTGCAGAATAAGTGCTTAGAACCCAGATTAACCTGATAGCCTAAGAAGCTGTGCAAAGCTTTATCAATACTCCCAAGACCACGTCGCGGCAAAAGCTCGAAATAGTAGTAATCTTTTGCAATATTTCTTAGCACCAAGAAGGATAGGACTACAGAGCATCTACCAGAAACCCAAGAAAGAGTAACAGCGATCCGATAATATCTCCGATCAACTGGCAAAGACTGAACCCACTTGACATGATATATTTACCAACGACGCTTGAGTTTTGAATAATCGTCTTCCTCATATACTTTTTTCTTCATCTTCAACACCGGAAATTTGCAATTCTATCTATGTGCTTCTTTTTAAGATTTTCAAGTCCTCCCTTCGGCCCTCCCCAAAAAATGCGGCCGTTGCAAGACACACACAGAGATCGTGCAAATTGTTAGACTGCAATGAGACTATGAGACTCTGTGAGAGAGAGAGAGAGAGAGAGAGAGACAGAGATCGTGCAAATTGTTAGACTGCAATGAGACTATGAGAGAGAGAGAGAGAGAGAGAGAGAGAGAGAGAGAGAGAGAGAGAGCGTGGAGAGAAGCGTACAGCCGCTACTTTTGAGCTACGTGCCAACTTCCAAAGAGTCTTCTCATTACAAAAATATTTGATGTGATGAGTACAAATCGCTACAAATAGTGTTCTTTATTGGGTTGATAGTGTGCTTGAGGTGCACCCATTAACTACAAGCTTTTTTCATTGGCTGTAATTCCACATACCATGCAGACTTTCGTAGACCCATTCAATCCAATGGACTTGCCCGGAAATTGAATGGCATGTAAACCCACCCACTCGTGGAGCCCTCAATCACTGGTATTTTGAGTCAATACAAGACCCCGGCTTTTGAATTTTCAATCCTGATTCCTGACCTTTTGAGCTTTGCATTGTGCTTGAGGATATTCTTTGATGCTTTAGTTATCCAACTTGGTTGATGCAAGCCTCTCTTAATGGGTTCTTTGATGCTTAATGTTAGGTGATTTCCCATTCATTGCTTGCACAATCAATAGCAGCACTTGGAGTGCATCCCATTTCAAAAGAGTCATGACTTATTATGCAATTCATCATCATCTCTCATTAGTATTGAATTTCCTCCTAAGTCTCTTACATCCGCATGAGATTGTGTTGACATTTCATCTCTTCTCCATTGTATTTATTAAATTTGACTTCTCTTTTAATCAGTCTGTTGGAGTTGAGTCACCACTAACTTTGAGATAAAGTTTCAAGAAGCAAGTTTAAGTTAACGTTGTGGCCCCGAGCTGAAGTGCGCACAGGCATAAAGTGCGCACATGCATTTATGCCTGTGCGCACGGGGTTATACTGCCCCCACACCCAGTACGCCGGTCCCTTGCCGACACCATCTCGGATGGCTCGGGAAAAAATTTTCTCGGACCATCGCGTCTCGAGCACCACAGGGCCCGCCTGCACGACGCCCTGCTGCCCGACGCCACTCACCCACTTGCGACGCCCACCCGTGCAAGGTCGCTTGTCCCATGCAGGTGTCACCCAAGCTGCACCGCCTGCCACCCACGCATCCTCCTAGAGCCCACCCACCCAGCCCAGCTGCTCGGCGCTCACCTATGATGCCACGACAAACCTCCCCCAGTGCTTATGGGACAAAGAGGGGAGGGGGCCAGGGGGGGCGTACGCCCCATACGTCCCCCTGTGCACATTTGATCTCGAGACAACATTGTGTGACAAAGGGTCAATCATGTCCCACATGGCAACTAAAGCTAAATCTAAAAGTAAAGAAACCCTTATTTAAACTATGGACGAATGGCATCCCTCCATCCAACAAATGAGGGACTTGTTGGGGTCTTGAATTTGAAACAACCCCTAGTTAATAGACCTCACTTAGCTAGGTTACAAATAGAAAATGTCTTGCTCAATCCTACAAAAAAATAATGTGCTTGACTCTTATTTATACTATGTTAAGCCTCCTATAGAAACTTGTAGATCATCAAGGAATCACGAATGATTTCTAAATGCATACTATCATTAGATGCTTATATTAAATAAAAAAAATGCTTCTTCCCTTGCATGCTCCATGCAATTAACTATAGTACAAATCTAAATAATTCATGCCTATTTTAGACCATACCTTACATTAATTTGATCCTTCTTGTGTTATTTCATGCCTAACTCAAGCTATAACACATGACACTACACTACCATGCTTGTCTAGATCCCTAGACCACATCTACACTTTATTTTTCCAGCATCTCATTTAAAGTAATGTATATTATTGATGTACTAATATTGTATTTTCAAGTTCCTCAATCTTGTTGTTCCCTTTGCTTGGAGGCTCCTTTCGAACTACTTGATATTTTCCTTCATCCTTTTGCCCTTTGTCTTGATCTTTGGAGTTTCGCATGCTAAAAATCTCCCCTTTGACTCAAATACCAAGAAGGAAAGTAGAAAGATGGTTGTCAAGAGAAATCTTCATGTCTACTTTGCCCATAAACTCAGAAAACCTGACAATCAAAATAAATCGACATCAACAAATTGATGTAGCTAAAATAAGATAGTTAAAAATGTGAATGTGATATCAATAAGATTGAACATGTATCTAATGATCAGTTTAATAGTAGGACAAAATATTCTTCTTAACTTATTTCTCAGCTTTGTATTGCCTTTGCTTTGCATTCAACAAACCAACAAGTATTCGAAACAACCTCCTATGCTGATTTTTGGCCAAATAATACTGAAAATCATTCAGAATGTTATTTTGAGATGAATCTCTTGAAGTTTGATATTCCTATAAACTTCCTTGACTCATTTCCATTTCTAAGAGTGGTTGTAATATGCTTGGAGGCCACTAATGGCTGGGATTTTGATTTTTTCCTATTTTCCACTCTGTTGAGGTACTATATCACCTCAAATTGAAGCTCTCAACTAGCTCTAATGCCAAATGAAGGTGACACTACAATGTTTGATCACTATATAATGCATGCACCTACAAAGCAAAGCATAATAGACACTCACACATGCACACAAAATGAAACACACAAAATAAATCCTAAAACAACAAAAACATTGTATTACAAAATGAGAGTAAAATAGAGTTTAGTAGAAAACCTTAGAAAGCCTACAAACAATAACTTTAAAAGCTTCTACTCTACTCACTTGTGCCACATGGGTAAACATAGTCCTAGTTAACTAAGGTAAACAATGATAAAGTCATATACAATATACAAGGTCCAACCAGGCAGTAGTGCCTACAACAATCCTACTTTGGGCTATGCCCAATCACTCATCATCATGGCTCCTCAAGTACATGTCATCCTCCAGTCTTTGAGGTTTTTTGCTTTGCTATAGACTACTTTTATTTTTATTTTTATCTTACTTACTATGTCTTTTATCATTATGCTTTTTGAGAACACTTTCTTGAATCATTCACTTTGTAAAAAAAAGTGTCTTCTATTCTTGGCCACAATATATCAAAGAAACAATTTCAACTAATTTGTGATAGAACATAATAAAACAAAAAAGTGACTTACTTTCAAACTATGATTCAAAAGTTACAATTGGTCAAATTTATAGTTGATCAAAGTTTTTAGTTAACACCTAATATTCGTTCTATGCATGGTTGACTTGTTCGACCAAGTCAAACTTGTCAACTGTGCACATGTCTGATAAAGCTTTTGTGAAGTATCTGCTGCCATTAACTCTGTCCTGCAATAAAACAATGACACTTCTTTGCTTTGCACTTTTTCTCTAAGGTAGTGATACTTGATTTCAATGTGTTTGCTTCGAGAGTGAAATCTCAGATTTAGAGAGAGTGCTATTGTGCTTTGATTATCACAAAAAATTGTCGTTGGATGTTCTTGAGCAAGGCCGATATCTGCAAGCAGGTTTCTTAGCCAAATTGCCTCCTTGGTAACACATGGAGAAGTTGGCTTGCTAACAGAAGGAAGATCTTGCACTAGATTCTGAGTCAACATTTGCTGAATAATATTGAAGTTTAGATGGCCTAATCTGAAATGCCAAAGCATATCAGCGATGTATGAAGAGCATGGCTGTTTGTCAAATAGCAGTGACTAAGCTTGTAAAGGTAGCCACATCATCTACCGAAAGCTAAAACTTTCCTAGACTTGTTGAGTATGGTGCAACCCTCTATATCAATTCAACCCTCCGACTAGAGTCAGTGATTTTGCTTATCGAAAGCAGATTTGTGGTAAGGTTAGGAATATGAAGAACATTGGACAACAACTTTTCCGAATTTGACTTTGACCGTTCCTTCACCTTCGATAGAATGAGATAAGTTTTCTCCAAGTTGCACAACTCTTGAGTGGGTGAATGACTTGTAGTCCTGGAACAGTCTTGATAGTGAGTCATGTGTTGGGTTGCTCAAGAGTCCAAGTACTAGGAGTCGATATCCTATTGCTCTCCAACCTTGGTCATGAAGGTTGCTTCATCTTTCTCTTGTTCCTGGATCAAGTAACCTGGCTGAAGCAACATTGGCTTGCTGTTGGAACTGTTTCTTCTTCTCGTTGTTGTATTTCAAAGTTCGGTAGTCCTTGATGAGATGGCCAGTCCTCTTACAATATTTGTAGAATAGTCTCTGCATTGGCTGGGATGATGAAGATCCTGAAGTTGATGGTGTGTTTGATACAGGCTACTGCATGTTGCTCCTCTTGTCAGTGTAGTTTGACTTTGTAGATCTCTTGGATCTAACCTTTTGATTTTTCTTTTTGTATAGATCTTGTGGATCTGTCGGAGGAGGATGCATTTCTTCTGATCTCCTCTTGTAATAGCATCGAAATGACACTTGATAGAGTGAGATGATGCTGGGTCGAAATAGCCATGACCCATGTTTCATAGGCATCAAGGAGACTCGATAATAGAGTCATCACAACATCTAAATCTTCAATGACTAATCCTATTGCAATCATCTGCTCCATAAGGTTCTTGAAAGTGTTGAGATGGCTCAAAACACTATTCGCATCAGACATTTTGAGAGTGACAAATTTCTTCCTCAAATGTAGTTTGGAAGTGACATCTCTGATGTCGTAGAGAGTTGCTAGGATGTCCCATGCATCCTTAGCGGTATGAGCAGCACATATGTGGCTGATTTGAGATTCTTTGATATTGATAGTGATCAAGACAAATGCCTTGTCATTCCTTTGTCTCCATTTGGTGATGTTGGCTGCATCAACATCTGGTTTGACCTCAGTGCCATCAACGATGTCCCACAGTTCTTTGGCAAGTAAAACTACTTTCATCTTGAACTTCCAAAAATGGTAGCTCTCTCCATCAAGTTTGTCAATCAGAGATGAATTAGAAGATGGATCCATTCTGGTCTAATGAACAAGATCGTTGATAGAAACAACGACATCGAGAATACTGTTGACTGTGCACTTGCAGAAGTGATGTCTTGGTAGAAACAAGACTGATAACCTACAATAGAAATGCAGATTATTGAACCATCTGCTCTGATACCATGTCGTAAAAGGTGATTTCAGAGAATATTGGATCAGAGGAGCTCTGGTAGTAACAGATGCTTTGATACCATGTCGAAAAACGTGGGATATTGTAGAAGTATCGAATAGGATGGGAGCGAAAGTGGAGCAGATGGTAGATAGATCAGAAGTGCAACAATTACTAGCAATAATTAAGATGAATCAATAGTAGCAATGCACAATAGAACAATATAGTAGTGGTGACAAAAACTTGCACTATGATTGATAAGAAAAATGAGTACAAGGGTGTGGAGCAGCGCAAGACTAATGGGGCAAAAATGCTCAAGCTGATAAATCGCACTTCTTGCCAAAGAGGCTTAGTTACTTAACTAGAATACAGCCTACTAAGCATGTTAGATCTGCTGACGCTATACATTGATGATTTCATGTTAGTGCTCAGTGCATTGGGAGCATAAAATCTAACTACTTAATTTACTGTAGCCATTATGCATTAGATGGCCATCTTTTCTAACTGTAAATGTATGTACAAGTTAGGTGGACTATCAACTATGTACTTGATGTCATCTGATAGTTCATGGATCGACTATTCTCTTGATGAGGAAGTCGATAAGTAGGTTGATGATGAAGTCGGACACTTCGATGTGTCGGGAACTTCGGACACTGAGATGTATAGGGAGTTGACTTTTGACAAACCCCAAAGTGCAAAAATCCCAAAGGTGCAAAAACTGTGAATTTTTTCCAAGATGCTTGTTCGTCTTCAGTAGTTGAGCTGCGCGACAATGCAAGCAGATATGCAACAATGAACAAAACTAGATTAGCATGAGATTTAGGAGAGTAGAGGAGATAAATCCAACACCCCCCCTTAATGTGGATCCGTGAATGCTTTGATCTTCAGACTAAGCAGTGCACAAAATTTGTTGTGTGCATTAATGCTCAATGCCTTGGTGAACACATCTGCAACCATGTCCTGCGTTCGACGATACGTTAAGCTCATCTCTTTGTTGAGAATCTTGCCCCTGACATAGTGATATCGGATCTCAATGTGCTTACTCCTAGAGTGAAATCTAGGGTTGGCGGCTGACGGCCGTTCTGGATCAGGATCTATGCAGTGGCCATTTTAGATTCTTTTGGATTGTGATGCGAGGCTAGATGGAAGTGCCTTCTTTCTGCAAAAATAGCAGCAGTAGAATCATCGGTTCCTTTTTCCTCAAGGAAAAGAGGCAATGCCTATGAGAAGCATGATGTTGCTATCCACCTCTTGGAGAAATGCATGTGCAGCAACTCCCTAGCGCCAGTTTCTTTTCAAATTTGATCGCTTGTAGAAAATGTGGCCCGAGATGTCTGACACAGCTGTGGATTTTCAAGATCTTGGATTTCCTCAACCAATACGCATTTGCAGGAATTGCTTTGATTGTTGAAAAATGATTGCTTTCATGTCACAACTTACAAGGCAACTTACAAGGCGACAGACCAGCAAATCTCCTTAGAGACCAACACAAGACAGGTCACGACCATTGTAATGACACTACAATCAAAGCAGCCTACGCATTACACACTCATAATTTGCTTAACAATTTGACAAGCATATGGATATCGATGTCTCTCTCATTTTCTTTATTCTATTCTGCACACAAGCAGAATTATCCTATTTCTACAAACAGAAAACAAGAATCCAGAAACACTTTTGCATCTCTTTCTACAAAACAGAGAATACAAAACTGGGATTTTCCAACAAGGAAAAACTCTCCTTATTCTTTACAACAAACAAAATTCTAACTAGAATTTAAACTGCATGCTAGGATCATCAGGGATTAGCCATACCCTGCTCTGATACCATGTGTGTGAAATCAGAGCATGCACATATGCATTCACATAGCAGAAAAAAGGAGAGAGAACACCATTGCTATTTCCTTAAGCTTGCACACTACAATATGAGAGAAATGCAGTACGTGTGAGAGAGATAGAGGTTACACCTCTTCATAAAAACACTCAGTCTCTTTTACATTGGGAGGGGCCCAAAATATATCAAACTTGACTTTAGGCACATTGGGCCTTTACCACATTTATTAATACAGTCCAAGTATGTACATAAATAACAAAGTGGCATTGCCCATAAATAGTAATTCTAACAGTTATCAATCGCTTTCTTTTATTACTTTTTGCTTTTTTATTCAACAATTCCATCTCTATGTTTTTTAAAGACTTCATTTTCTTCTAAATAAAATTTCAAGATTCTTTTTCATGATTGCCATTTAACATTTGCTTGATTTTCCTTGTCCTAAGTGGGTCGTACTCTGAAGGAAGATCTACATGAAGATGATAAAACTTAGCCATAGGTAAAAAAAAATATCAATTAACAATGCGTTGACAATGATAGCTAAATCCCAAAAAAAGTAAAGTACCATCATACATTGTAAAGCATCTCATCTGAATATATACGAATATGACATGTTCCGAATGGGCGCCAAACAAATCTTTATTTTTAGAGATGGCGGCAAGCAAAAGCTCATTGTTGGAGATGGTGGTAGCCATATTCTTGATGTGCTATTCTATTCTGATGTTTACTGTTCGTTTGAACTAATTTTGAATGTTTCAAATGTTGGGAGGGAAAATGTTCGACGTTCAGGGGTCTCATTTAACTGTGCTTAGGCAAGAATTGATTTTGGATGTGACACAATGGTTAAAAAGGTTTACATTGAAAATGGTGCGGGCAGATGTGTAAAATAAGTTCTTAAATGGTATTCTAATAAAGTTTCTCTATTATTCTCTCTCCGACATGGCATTTCTTATAGGGCCCTTTTCGGGCTCAAATTTTCTCTAACGAAGTGCTAGTCTAGATTTTTTCTTACATCTAATTAACTCTTGTGAACCAAGGGGTTCATCTTCTTCTTCAATCAAGAATTCATAAAGATCTTGGTACCATTAGTGACTCCTGTTAGATTTTTTATGCTCAACCTTAACAATCGTTAGTAATGAGCATCCTAAAAACAGCCGAAGGCCAACTCCATATTTCGGACCTAAGGCATTAAAACACAATCTTCGCATATATCGCATGCTTCACATTTATCGAAATTTTAGTTTTGTCCCTTAAACATTTATTGAGGGCAACTTCACATTTGTCGACTTCTTCGCCTTTTTTTTGGGAAAAAGCGACACTATCGGGTTTTTCGCCTTTTTACACCTTAGGGATTTTTTGTGCCTTAGTCATTTTTAGGCACATTCGCCTTTTAGTCACCTTTGTCTTTTTTGGAAAAAAGCGACACTGTTGGGAAAAAGCGACATTGTTGAGTTTTTTGCCTTTTTCCACCTTAGGGATTTTTGTGCCTTAGTCATTTTTAGGCACATTCACCTTTTTCGTACTGTCGGGAAAAAGCAACACTATCGGTTTTGACCTTTAGGGAAAAAGTGACACTATTGGGAAAAAGCGACACTGTCGGGTTTTTGCTTTTTCTCTATGCCTTCACTTTAAAGACATTTCGCATTTTTACACCTTTGAAAAAAATGCGACATTGTGATCTAATTTCATTTTAAAGGCACTGTCGGATTTTTGCATATTCTCTATCTTCGCTTTTAAGGCACCTTCGGGAATTTTTGCTGTTCAAGGGCACCTTCGCGTTTGGCAGACTGACGTCGCCAACTTATCATCAACCCTAAAACAGTTGGACTGCTAAATATCCCAAGGGCGGTTACCCACTTTGTACATATACAAAGACTGGCATAAATAGCATTCAATGATTGTAAGATATTTTTTGAAGACACTTGTAAATATATACTACTAGCTGAATCAAGCAATGTAAGTGTTAATCAAGTTTTTAACATTATCAAAGTTTTTTTGTAGCCAACGTTATCACGCTCAGCAAGCTGAAGTTACTACTTCAAGCCATTGTACTCACTGTTGATATTAATCAAAGTGCAATTTTGTCTCACTACTGTATTGTTCATTTGCGCAATTTTTGTATGAATGTTTTATCTTGAATATTTCTGCTGCTAACTGTTGCGTTTTCGCTCCTACATGCCTACGCTCAAGCTTCCGCTGCCTGTCCCCAAATTTTACAACATGGTATCAGAGCAGACACTTTAGTAATCTGCATTTCTATAGCGGATTATCAGTCTTGTTTCTACCAAGAAGTCTCTCTAGCAAATGCACAACCAACAGTATTTTGGCAATCGTTGTTTCTACCAACAATCTCGTTCAACTAGAATGGATCCTTAAGAAACAAAATGTTTCTATGGCCAAAGCTTTGCTAGCTTTCAATCCTGAATTTTTGGCAAAGACGACACGACTCGACACGATACGACACGAAATCAGTCGTGCTCCTCAACTGACCAGGAAAATCAATTAAGTACCATGGGGTACAAATATGTGATCAGATATCCTGACATCAGCAGAAGTGACCTAGATCGTGGCTAATCTGCCACTCTTGTAATTCATGATTAGTTGTAGATGTTTAGTCTTTCTAATTTGGAAGTTACACGATGCAACACGAAATTGTTTGCAGACTATATACTTTTTGCCTGATGCATAATATTGTAAGAAAGAAAGTAAAAAAGAGACAAAAAATACAGAATACAAGTCCTCCAGTGAGCGAGACAATTCCGAGAAAGAGGATCTGTAGATCCAGAAGTCCGCTAGTAAGCAAAACATTACTCGTGAGAGAACTGTATTTCTCTCACGCCAATGCACTGTGTGGCCTGTCGCACAGTGCTCGAAAAATCAAAAGATCAATAGATAATATTGTAGCCATTATGCACATATTAATCTGTATGATTGTATGATCTCGAATGTATTTTTGTCCGATATTATTCGTGTGTCTAATTCACTTGTTTAATTCAATTTTGGACATTGGTTTGATTTTGTTGAATGCTATATTAATCTGTTAACGTAGATCGACAATGTTTGTCTACACTCTGAAGGATTGTAGGAATGATATAGCCGGCAGTGACCAACAATCATATCTGAATTCGGACGAACTGATTATGTTCGTGAATATTTTCGCTTCGCTTCATGCTTCGTGTTTCGTTTTGTTTTGTTTCGTTTCGCGATCTCTATGCTTCCAGCATAAATCAATATCAGAGCTCGTTTAAGTTTCGCTTCGCTTCATTTCGTTTCGTTTTTGTCTAGATTTTGTCTCGTTTCGTTTTGTTGTGTTATAGAATCTGATAGATCTAACACGAATTATTCTCGAACAGAAACGAGATTCGCAAAAGTTTTGCGAATTGTTCGAGAGGCTTTTATCAGTTTGTCACCAGAGTTCTAGTTAGAATTTGCATATTTTGAGTACATTTTTTTTGCATCAGATCCATTGTCTAGTTCATCTCTCATTGACAAACTCGATGGAGATAACTACCATCTCTGAAAATTCAAGATGAAGGTTATACTATTAGCCAAGGAACTATGGGAAATCTTTGATGGCACAGAGCTCAAACCAGAAGGTGATGCAGTCAGCATCACCAAGTGGAGACTGAGAGATGGCAAAACATTTGCCATGATCACCCTCAACATCAAGGATACTCAGATCAGCCACATATGTGCTGCTCAGACTGCTAAGAATGCTTGGGACATCTTAGCAACTCTCTATGATATTAGGGATGTGACTTCCAAGTTACACTTGAGGAAGAAATTTTTCACCCTGAGGATGTCTGACGCAAAAAGTGTTTCGAGTCACCTCAACACCTTCAAAAATTTTATGGAGCAAATCATTGCAATTGGCTCAGTCATAGAAGATTTCGATGCACTCATGACTCTATTATCGAGTCTACCTGAAGCCTACAAAAATTGGTTAATGACAATTTCTACCCAGGAGCACCTCACTCTATCAAGAGTAATTTTGTTGTTCCTACAAGAGGAGATCAGAAGATCAACATCCTCCTCACACTCAAGATCAGATTCTCAAGCTCTATATTCGAAAAATCAAAACTTTAGATCCAAGAGATCTACGAAGTCAGGCTATACTGACAAGAAGGGCAACATGCAGTCTGGACCAGATTTCGGTTCAGGATCGGATTCAAGTTCTTCATCATTCCAACCAGTGCAGAAGCTATTATGTAGATACTGTAAGAGGACCGGCCACGAAATCAAAAACTGACAAACTTTGAAGTACAACAACGAAAAGAAGAAGCAGTTCCAACAAGAAGCACACAATGCTACAACCAGCCACTCAAATCAGCGACAAGAGGAAGATGAAGCTACTTTCATGACCAGAGACGGAGAACAACATGATATCGATTCCTGGTATCTAGATTCCAGAGCAACTCAACACATGACTCACCATTACGACTGATTCAAGGACTACAAGTCATTCACCCATACAAGAGTTGTGCAACTTGGAGACAACTCATCACCAATCGAAGATGAAGGAACATTCAGAGTTGAATTCCAGAAAGGTGAAGTTAAGTTGTTGTCCAACATTCTCTACATTCCAAATTTGACCAAGATTCTGCTCTCAGTTAGCAAAATCACCGATTTAGGTCGGAGGGTAGAATTCGATACAAAAGAATGCACAATTCTTGACAAATCCTGGAAGGTTCTAGCCTACAGAATAAGAAGCGGCTATCTTTACAAACTCAGCCACTACTACTCTTCTAACAGTCAAGCTCTTCACACAGCCAATTCTGAATCAACTGATATGCTGTGGCATTTCAGACTTGGCCATCTTAATCTCAATAGTATTCAACAAATGTCTGCTCAGAGTCTAGTACAAGATCTGCCATCTGTCAACAAGCCAACTTCTCCATGCGAAAGCTGTATTATCAGCAAGCATGCTAGAAGCCCTTTCACTTCAGACTCAGTTCATACTTCCAAGGGCTTGCTTGACCTTGTACATAGCGACATTTGTGGCCTGATGCAGACTGCTTCCACAAGGGGAGCTCTCTATTTCCTAACCTTCATCGATGATTTCTCTCGAAGGACTGCTACTTACTTCATGAAGAACAAATCCGAAGCATTTAAGTTCTTCAAGCAGTTCAAGGCATCTGCAAAAAACCAAACCCAAAGGAAGATCAAGACTTTACGCACAGATGGAGGGGGAGAGTATATCTCCACAGAATTCAAGGAGTTGTACAAGGCCAACAAGATACATCAACAATATACAACCAGCTACTCACCTCAGTCCACTGGTGTAGTTGAACGAAAGAATCAGACACTCAGTGAAAGTGCCAAGAGCATGATGGCCCATGACTCTCTTCCAAAGAAATTCTGGGCAGAAACTGTTACTACAGCTGCCTATTTGCAGAATCGATCCATCACCAAAGCCCTAAATGTCAAGACACCTTATGAGGTGTGGACAAGATCAAAACTATCGCTCAGAGATATTCGAGTGTTTGGATGCATCGCTTTTGCTCAGATACCTGAAGATCTAAGAAGAAAGCTGGATGACAAAAACAGAAAAACGATTGTCATCGGCTATTTTCCAGATCACAACGCATACAAACTCTAATGATTTGGATACTGAGAAGGCATTCACCAGTAGAGATGTCATTTTTGTGGAAGACTAGTTCATCGACCACAAAGGGAAGGCTGCTGACAAATCGGACCCATGGATCGAGCAGCTAAATTCCGATCTAGGGATTCAACAGAAAAGCTCAGACAATGAGTCAGAACCTCAACGAGTCAACACACATCAGAGGACCGAAGTTCAAACCAGAAGATTGAATAGGTCCAGACAACCTCCATCCAGATTTATGGATGATCCGGCCTGCTACTTTGTGCAAGAATCAACCACCGTTTCTGAGGCAATGTCTACTCTGATGCTGACCAGTGGAAAGCAACGATGGACATCGAATTTGATTTTCTGATATGGAATCAAACATGGACAATCATTGAGCTGCCAAATGACCGAAACCCAATTCCATGCAAATGGATATTCAAGGCGAAGTACGACGCTGAAGGGAGGCTAAATCGTTACAAGGCCAGGCTAGTCGCCAAGGCTTTTCTCAAATTCCAGATCTGAATTATTCTGAAACCTTTAGTCCTATTGTCAAACATGCTTTGATATAGCTACTCCTCTCCTTTGCAGCTGCAGCAGACCTTGAAGTCCACCAGATGGATGTCCAGACAACTGTCCTCAACGGAACCATCGAAGAGAAAATCTATATGTTGTAGCTAGAGGGATACGAACTCAAGAGCAATCAAAAGCACCTTGTATGCAAAATCCACAAGGCTCTCTACGAGCTGAAACAGTCACCCAAAGCCCGGTTCCAGAAAATCAACACATTTTTGATAGAGAATGGTTTTATTCCAAACTCAGCAGACTCGAATGTCTATTTCAAGTCTGTTTCACAACACTTCATCATCATCACTCTCTATGTAGATGATACACTCTTATTTAGTAACAATCTGAATATGATGAAGGATATGAAATGCATGCTGGCCCAAGAATACAAGATGACTGACATGGGTTTAGCCCACTATTGTCTCAGGATGCAGATCCAGATCGACCCACCTGACTGATTTTCATCAGTCAGCAACGATATCTCAACAACGTGCTGGAAAGGGTATGGTATGGCCAACTGCAAACCAAGTCACTTTTCACTTGACCCTGGACTAAAATTATCAAATGAACAGTCTCCTCAAATTGAGGCAGAAAAGGAAGAAATAAAATGCTACCCGTTTCAATCCATCATCGGCTCACTGATGTACGCAATGATCTGCACGCGACCAAACCTTGCATATCCGATCAGCACAATTAGCCAGTTCCTATCAAATCCAGACTTAACTCATTGAAAAGTGCTAACAAAGGTCATGAAATACATCCAAGCAACGAAAACTCTCAGCATCTGCTATGGAGGCCGCCAAACTGCCAACATCTTTGAAGCCTACACAAATGCGAATTGGACAGGAGATGTCGATACCAGAAAATCAATTTTTGGATTTGTATTTTTTATACAACCAAGGCCCAATCTCATGGAACAGCCAAAAGCAAAACCTCAGTTGCATTATCATCAACGGAATCCGAATACATAGCTACCACAAATGCAACCAAAGAGACGATCTGGCTAAGGCAACTGCTTGCAGACCTCAACCTTACACAAACACTTCCTACAACAATCTATTGTGACAATCAAAGCAGAATAGCGCTATCTCTCAATCTGAGGTTTCACTCTCGAAGCAAACATATTGAAATCAGGTATCATTACCTTAGAGAGAAAGTGCATAGCAAGGAAGTAGCATTGGTTTTTTGCAAAACAAACTACATGGCAACAGATTACTTCACAAAGGCTCTATCAAAAGAGCAACATCTTAGATTTAACTATATGTTAAATCTGAAGATCAAAGTTTTTCAGGATCCTCATTAAGGGGAAGTGTTAGATTTTTTATGCTCAACCTTAACAATCGTTAGTAATGAGCATCCTGAAAACAGCCGAAAGTCGACTTAATATTTCAGACCTAAGGCATTAAAACACAATCCTCGCATATATCGCATTCTTCACATTTATCGCAATCTTAGTTTTGCCCCTTAAACATTTATTGGGGCAACTTTGCATTTGTCGACTTCTTTGCCTTTTTCGGAAAAAAAGCGACACTATCGGGACTATGAAAGTATGTGTCATGGGATATTATCACATGAACTTTTTGCAAGAATCTTGAGGAGGAAAACAATAATGTGGTTTATGGTGCACCACAAGATTCACAAGAAGTAGAAATATGTTGTTCTTTTCATAACCTAGCTAAGTGAGGTGCATTAACTAATGTGGTTTGAGATTCAAGAGCCCTACAAGTTCCTCATTGAGTATGGAGGGATGCCATGGGTCCCTAGTTCATATAACAGCCTTCTGCCCTCTTAGATTCAATTTGAGTTGCCTATGGGACATGAGGTGGAAGAGACCCTTTGTTACATAAGGACAACTTAAGCTTGTTTCTTGAACCTAACATCAAGTTGTGGTGACTCACGATCAAAATCAACATCAAAATTAACAAATATAATGTAGGAGAGATGAAATGCAAAGAGAATTTCATGCCAACATGCAAAGAGAATCTCATGCTAACATAAGGGAGGCAAGAGGAAACTCAATACGAAAGAATGATCTCACAATTGCTTGAGATGTCACGACTCTTTGGAAATGAGATACAATTCAAGTGATTGTGCATTTTCCAAGAAATGAGTGGGAAACCACCCTAAGTTGAAAAATATCAATCAAAAAATCCCTGAAGCATAAAAGGTGAGGCTTGCATTAGCGTTTGGGAAAGCCGAAAGAGTATAAGAATGGAATTGGCATCTTTCTTTGAAAACTATCAAAAAACCGACAACTTTTGTTAAATGCAAGAAATTTTAGGTCATATTAAGAAAATTTGTGTGTAGTAAAGTAAGTAGATCCTTATGAAAGTTGGGTTACATAAGTTTATTGAGTTAATAGAATTTTTTTTTATTATATATTTGATATTTTGGTGCAAAAAAATATGAGATGGATGATCTAGAAGGCAAAATTTTTCAAAAACTTGGCAATAGCTAATAAATGCATGAAATTGAAGGAAACGTGGAGGAGGTTTCCTAAACACTCCTTGCATCACCTAAGTTGGATAACAAAAGCATCAAAGAATATCCCCAAGCACAATATAAAGTTCAAAAGGTTAGAGTTGAAAATTGAAAACTTGAATATTCAAAATCCTGTCTGGATTGACAAAAAATACCACGTGAATCGTGATTTAGTTGTATAGATGCCATCAACTTCCAGGCAAGTCCAGACCCCATTGGGTTGAGTCATTGAATGGGTCTACAAAAGTCTGCACGGTATATGGAACTACAGCCAATACAACAAGCTGTAGCTACTGGGTATAGCTCAAGGACACTGCCAACCCAATAAAGAACAGTTTTTGTAGCTATTTGTACTCACACATCAAATACTTTTTAATGAGAGTGTCAGCATCAGCAACAGAGACTCCTTTGGAAGTTGGCACGTAGTTCAAAAGTAGCGATTGTGGCGTCTCACGAGCTCTTTCTGGTGATCTCGTTCTTGCCTAGCCGCCTACAACCCACTGGTCAGCTATGGCGTAGTGGGTTGCAGGATGGTTGCCTAAACGTGCTACAAGGTTTTCTAGACCAAAGCAAGTCGCAACTTATCGTTTGATACTTTGATTGTCTTTGTTCTCAAGCTATAGCGGTTTGATTCAAATCAACAGAAACCAAAAACTTGGAAATCTCAAGAAGAAGCACATGGAATTGGAAATTTTCGGTCTTGAGGATGCAGAAAAAAGTACAAGAGGAAGACGATTATTGAAAGTCATGCGTAGTGGGTAAATATATGCGAAGCGGGCTCAGTCTTTGCCATTAATTTTGATCGCTGTTACTCTTTCTTAAGTTTCTGTTAGATACGCTGTGTTCCTATCCTTCTTGGTGCTGAAAAGTATCGCAAAAGATGACTACTGTTTCCAGCTTTTGCAGCGTGGTCTTGGAATCTTGATGGAGCTTTGCACAGCTTTTAGGCTATCAGGTTAATCTGAGTTCTAAGCACTTATTCTGCAAAAACGGTTCGTGCAATACATCTTAGTTTGAAACCATTCTGTTGCAGTCTGTATTATTTCCGCTTCTGCAGTCCTGAGTGAGTGACAAGCAGCTTATATGATAAAAGAAGACATACAAACTCAGGAAGCGGGCACTTCCAGTGGGAGCAAACATAGCAGAGAGTGTATACCATATTCTAGATCTGTAAATCCAAGTATGGCGGTGAACAACGTAGCGGTAGCAGTTAACAGCAAAGAAAACAGCCGAAGTGCAGTGAAATGGACCCTCCTTCATTTGGTTTCATCATCAGATGTTCTCACACTCATTCATGTGCGCCCTCCAGTTACCCATATCCCCACTCCGAGTACGTCTCCTCTCTTACAGTTGCTTTCTAGCATTTACTTGCTGCTTCCTGAGAACGTTTTATTTTGGGTACTGCACTCTTTATCTGCTTGTTTGCAACATCTTTTGAACTGCATAAGTCTAGATTGTTGGAGCAGGTGAATGTCGGAAACCTGTCCAATAGATGACCTCAACGAACTGTAAGCAATCTGCTTATGGGTCATCACAAAAATGCACGCAAGGAACCGTAAGCGATCTGCTTACGAGTCATTACTGGTCACTACGAGAATGCACGCAGGCATCTCTCTCGCAGTTCACGACCCCACGAATACGTGCCGCTGGACGTATGCAAAAGCGAATGTGGACATGTAACTGCGATGATGATTAAAACTAATATATGGACTTGATTCATTCTTCAAACTACTCCTTGTAATTAAGTTTCTGTATATAGAATAGACACTTGCTGATAACTTAAAACCATCTCCATTACTTATGACCTTTACAGGGAAGAAATGCCATGGTTTTCAATTTAAAATCGGATCTTCAGTCTTTCAGACTGGAAATTTAGGATCATTACAGTTGGATGCCCCATTTTCGGGTGATTGAATCTTAGAACCATTTGAAATACTGGGGGAAATGTTTTTAGTAGTCGTGATTCTACAACTGCTGTTAAATTCCAAGTGCTCTATGTAGATGGCATCCACTTTAATTATCTTTCCGCAACTCTCCCAACTTACAAAAGTTTCATCCTGGCAATGTTAAAATCGAAAATACTGCAAATTTGAAATCTAAATGAGAAAGAATTTTCATGCTATCAGACATTTGAGAACCTTTTAGTCAACTAAACATTATTGCATCTATTGGTGGTGGTAGTTGGGGGTGGGGGTGTAATTTGAATATTGAACTTATCTTATTCAAGGTTTTACAAATGCAGATTTGGCTAGACATGTTGATAAATGAAAGTCGACATTAAAATAGGCTTGGTATTGAACAATGTTCCTATCTCATGGAATAGCAAGAAGCAGAATTTGACTGCATTATCTTCGAAAAGGTCAAATGTATTGGTTTACCAAACAATTAGGTTTTTACAGTGGCAACCTGTGAAAAGATTCTTCAACAGGAGATGGAATAGAGATATAGGAAGTGAACGTTGAGAGTCTGAGATTGGACCATCTAAAGGGTAAATGTCAAAGGAGATCAACAACACTAAACCAGAAAAATTATTTAACCATATTTGCCCTGATAAGCGGCATGGTTCAAAACTGCAACCTCATTCATGTGGCACAAAGCTAGCAGAGACTAAGATGGTCAAATTGCACCATTGAACTGAGGACATGACCTATGAAAACGTGGGTGCAAGCATGTACATCTGATTGTAACATAGTCTTGCAAGGGACAGAAATCAAGCTGCACATGTACCTTAGAATGGAAGTGAATCTATAAGAACCTCTCATGTGAAACCAAAGTGGTCGCTAGGCTCAAGAGGTGTGATATTGCAAAAGGAGCATTAATCTGGTCATCCTTTATTGGAACCGATGAATGCAGTTCCAGTGCCATGTTGATGACATGGCTGCTGCAAAGAGGCATCAAAAGTAGGTTGCTCTCTCCCTTTTCCTCCCTGTACCCATTGTTTTGATCAGTACTTCTTAGCCAAGAATTACAACAAGGGAGAATATGGATGACAAGGTGCTTTGGATTGAATTTCCTTTGAAAATTTGGGTGCTGCAGTTTGAGACATTTAATTAGATCTCTGTTTACTTTAGCCTTGAAATGGTTAGAATCAATTGTGACTCAACTGAATGCAGAAAAGCCCATCTGTGAACTATGTATGCATCAAGTATCTCACCTTAAGTGACTATTCTAAGCGTCAGAATTTTATTCAAAGTGTTTAGTACTATTTTACATGCCAAAGAGATATAAGCTGGTCTACATTTTTGTTAAAAAGGAATTTCTTTTTCTTTGCAAGATTATTTAGAAGAATATGGCCATTGTATGAGTACTCTTTCGTGTTCGTCAATGAGTTCTTATCATTGACTTCTGTTTTTGGCAGTGGGAAAGATGCCTGTATCTCAAGTGGTTCCAGAGGTAGTGGCAGCATATGTTCGAGAAATTGAACTCAAAACAGATCGGCTGCTAAAAACTTATTCAAGAATTTGTGAAGGTCGCAAGGTACCATCATAGTTGTTTACATACATGTTAGCAAGTACAAGGACATTTTATAGTTCATATACTAGCTAGTAGTGGTTATATTATATTGTATCTTTGAATGTGTCTACCAGGTCAGCACGGAGATTGTGGTGTTGGAAGCTGATTCCTTGCAAAAAGCTCTAGTGCAAGAAATCTTTAAGCGTGGAATCACAAAGCTCATCCTAGGGGCCCCTTCTCGCAACCTCTTTACTAAGTGAGAACCTGTCAGAGCACTTACATGAGAAATTTGTTTGTAAATGATGGCAAATGTTTTTGTTCTGCTTTTTTTTCTTTTATTGATTGAGGACTATGTCCATTTTGAGAAAGTGTCAAATCCACCTTTTTTCTTTAACAAACAATCAAAGTTCCAGGTGGTACGGCACGGGTGCCGTACAGGTGCCACGGCACCCACGGCACCTGTTTTTTTTTTTTTATAAATTTTTTTTTAGTCATTTTTTTAGTGAAAAACCAAAAAAAAAAAAAACAGGTGCTGTACCACGGCACTTGTGCCGTGGTACGGCACCTGCTACGGCACCCAAGCCCCACGGCACCTGTGCCGTGGGGAACTTTGCAAACAATATATTTGATGTATTTTCGATGCTTGATGTGTTTTCTTCATTGGTGAAAAGCTTGCCAAAACTTGATAGTTTAGAATGTCTCTAGATGCCATACAAGAACTACCATTACAATTATCGAACGATATTTGAAACTTATATTGTGTTACAATCTACTCTTGGTACGATTTGTTATGGTATATTTTCATGCAGTAAACTTAATATGTGTAGATGTGGTTCGTATCTAAATTTAGGTTGACACACAAGGTTACTTATAAATTAAATTGTTCTTAAGAAGGCAGTGCCCTAGAATACTTTTGAGTTAGAACACAAATCGTAGGTTTTACAACACAAGTTAGAGATGTGGTCTCAAACTTGCATCTCAACTCATAGTAGCTGATGCTTTGTGGCATAAGCAAGGCTACCCATGTCACAAACTCGAAACTGCAACAATCAAACCATTAAGAAGTTAATAGTTTTTAGAAAATGCTTGTTGGTGCAGAACCCTTACAATGCATGGAGAAATTTTTGTGGAGCACCCTAATTCATGTTCAATACATGTGTCATGGAGAGATACTGAAAGTGAGGTTTTGTAGGCAAAATTGAAGATCTAGCAGGTGCCTAGAAGCAACGGTAGTCCTTAAAAGGCATACAATAGGTTACAGGTTTGCTACATGCTACATGGAAATCAGCAACCAAGCAACTGAGCTGGCAAAAAATACCTCATCAAAACAATATGGAGAACTGTAATATGGAAGATATTTATGGGTACCTAAACTGCAAGAATTTGAAGCTGTGTGAATGGTATGTTATAGAGAACCTCGTGAGAAAAGCTTCCACAAAAGGCTTGAAGTTTGTATCTTTGAAAGATTGGATCCATTTAATTATTGAATTGTTCAAGAAACAAAAGAGAGGTTGAGAAGACAACCATGATTGAAAGATAACTTCGAAGAAAAGAATATGCTTGATTACCTGAAAGACATTGACCAGTAGGCTGCTCTTAAGGAATAAACAGGTCTAGTTGAGTTTATAAGTATTTTTTACCAGAAGTGTCTGAAGTGTGTAAAGAAGACAAAGAGTTGAATTTGATGATTATAAAGTGAACTACTGAGGTGTTTAAAGCGCATGTGGAGTTTGAAAGTAAGGTTGATGATGAGCATGTGACTGCTTGTAAGAGTGTTTAGGATACTAACGTGTTGGATGAAACCAAGACCATTGACATAGTTGACTTTGTATGTCCATGAGAAGATGAGTCCATAACGTGTGTGAAAGTTTTTGATATTCCAAGTGTTTTGGGTTGGATAAGACGGAAAATCCTTGAGGTGTGGTTGAAGCCTCCTTGAATAATAAAGTGAACGACCAAAAATTGCTTGTGTTTCAAAATGGAAATATGTGATATGTGAAAATGCTTAATCTGTGCGTAGCAAGCCTGCAATTTGTTTGGATGAATTTCACTTGAAAAAGAAAACAGTGGATGATTTTTGTGCTGAAGATAACAAATGTATGTCAAAAATTTTAGCTCAAGAAGCCAATTTTGGGTTGTGGTTCATTAGATTGAGTAACCATAAGGTATTCGTCTATTGTGGTCGATAAAACTGAACTCAAAAGCATTCTTGTTATTGTGAGGATTGGTCTTTGGGTATTGCTCTAGTAATAAGTAGAGACATTTCGGTTGGCCCAGTGCGAGTTATTGAAGTCTAGAATATGTAGTGTTACGTGGGGGGGAAGGCCCTGCCTGAGGGCCTTCCTTGCTTGGAGGGCCCTTGCCCGAGGGCGGGAGCCCGAGGGCAAGCCCCGACCAGCAAGGAAGGCCCGAGGGCTTCGGGCCTTCCCCTACGTAATGCCATTGTGCGAAGGTTTTTTTAATTTTTTTATTTTTATTTTTTGCCCTTTTTTTTTCGCAAAATATTGTATGACAAATAATGACCCACCCTAAGGAATTTCACAAATGACGACAATAGAACTTGAGACAACATTTGATCAACAATCACCAACTACCAAATGTTGGCAAGGTAACAACTAGAATAGAATTAGGGATAAACAAACACGTAAATCATGTATTACTGCAAAATTCAATGATAATATAATCGTTAAATATTTGCATTCATAATTGTCCTCAACAAATGCAATGCTTTTTAAAACAAAATGGATCAATCACCATACATTTTTAATAGAATGTCAAATTTGCACTTAGCTTTTGTCTATGATCGTAGTGTCAAAATATGGCAAGTGATAATGTGGTTAATACATTTCTGAAATGCTTTTGGTACACCCTGAATGATTTCAAATGGAACACACTTCTTCATTGATAATGGAAAATGACTTTTTATGGTGAACAAGTTTAACTCTCAATAATCCATGTAGTTTTAGGCTAAAATTGTCTATACAATTAATTGACCTATATTGTTTGACAAATAGCAACCCATCAGAATTTCACAAATGACAACAATGGAACTTCAGACAACATTTGACTAGAAATTACCAACTATCAAATGCTAGTGAGCTAACAACTGGAATTAGGGATAAACAAACACTTATAACATTATTGAACTTTCCATTACGTGATACAAGCCAAATTCAATGATAGTACAATTGTTAAAGTTCTGCATTCATTATTCTTCTCAACAAACTCAATGCTAAACAAAATGGACCAATCACGATACTTTACTAATAGAATGTCAAATTTGCACTTAGTGTTTGTCTATCATTGTAGTATCAAAAAATAGCAAGTATGGAGCATTGATAATGTGGTTAATATGTTCTTGAAATGCTTTTTGGAGCTCCTCAATGATTTCGAATGGAACACCCTTCTTCGTTGATAATGGATAATGATTCTTTATGTTGAGTGAGTTGAACACTAGATATGTTTATCAGGACCTGGTAGTTTTAAAACCACAAAACCTACTTTGGATACTTCTCTTGCCCATGCACTCGTTCACATTTGCACTCAAGGAGGTTTATGTATACTCGCCAATGCTCTTAGCAAGGAGTTACTTTCAAGGTGCCATATGCTCTCACTTGCTTTTCCTACACTCACCAACCCTCCAGTTGCCAAACTGTTACTTGTGAGTTGTTGATCTGCATGTCACTCTTCACGTGTGTAAATTTTTGTTTTAAGTGCCCTATCACTCACTATGTCAGTCAAGACGTCGTCACTACCACCATGTGGAATATTGACATCAGAAGATCATAATCTGTTGTCCCAATGTTGCAGAGTAGAACGAAATTGCAATTGCTATACTTGCAATATCATGATCACTCACCTACCTCACCATTAAGCTTTTGCATGTGGGCACTATCCCATGAGAGGTGGTTTTCTTTTGCACTTGTTGGTCCCTTGTACTAAGGCATCATGGAGGACCACAATCCCCAGCCCCCTGCCCCCCTGGCGGAAGAATCTCTCAGACTCCTTGTTGTGGCTAATCATACTGTTTCCATCCAGGATTGGCAAAACATCCATTTTGTCATCATCCATCAACAACAATACCTGAAATGGTGCCCCTTTCTACCACCCAGTCCTGTGCAGGAAATGTCTAATTTGCAAGAATCATGAAGTTATCTTGCAAAGAAAAGTAATTGCCTGTTTTGTTACGCCAGACCAGAGTTGTTGTGACCAACACTCACCATCAGCAGACCCATGCCTCTAAATTTTTAATTTTCCATTTAGTTTCGTTTTTTTTGAATTCATGGCCTTTTTTATTATTGTTTTCCGATTCTTATTCTGTTTTTAGATTCTTATTCTCCAAGCATTGTAGAGCTCCTGGTAACATAGATTGAGAACAATGAAAGGCTAATAATTGATCAAGAATCCTCATGAAATTAAGCCAATACATGTTCAAATTGGATGCATACTTATTTTTTTATTTGAATATTGACAGGAAGTTCATGGGACCAGGATTGCCAGATTGTGTATCCAAAAATGCCCCAGATTTCTGCTCTGTGTACATAATTTCAAAACAGAGACTAGATTCTGTGAAGGAATCCAGACAAAGCCTCGAGCGTGACAACTCATTATCTTCACTTTCATCTACACAAGACTCTGAAAGCTTTTTGCGGAGCCAGCGGTCCTCCATCTCTTCAGTTGGTGAGGCCTCCATGGGATATTTCTGACAAAACTCTACATGTTAATACTGATATTTGTGAACTATCAAATGAGTAGAGTAGCAGACTAAAAAAAGGTGAAAAAGTATGAATTTCTAAATCCATGATGGTTTAAGGCTTCTATTTTTTTGAAACACATGATCTGAACTTTGCTATAAATTATTCACCAATGTAAACCATTGAGCAGGTGAGATTGAGGTAATAGAGCTCGATCCTGGTGCTCCAGTACAGAGTGGAGTGGAATATAAATCACAACCTTTGCCACTTACCTCAACGTCAGGCAATCATGACATTGTCCCATTAAGATATATGAGTGTACCCCATGTTCAACAAAACTCAAATTCTCCTCTGTTGACCAGCCATTATCGTCCTGGTGAACCTAATCCTTCAAGAAGTTCAAATCTACATCCACATAGACACATTGATAGACGGGAAGGAACTCATGATATGGGAAGGATGTGGTCTGGTGAAAGCCAAAGTGCTGACAGTCATCCATCTGCTCCATATTCAGACAGTGGGTCAGTCACTTCTTCATGTCCGCAATTTGTCAGCAACACTGATGACCAGGTAACAATCTGTCCTGATAAGGAAATTTTGAGATGAGAAAAGTGAAAATGTGGTGAAGTGTTTGGCATAAGAGTAGCAAATTCATGGTAGCGGCTAGTTAGCTTGCTTGCAATATGGCGTCCTCTCACAAATTGAGAATAGCGTGAGTCTTTGCTTTGCTGAATTTGCTGTTTGTCCTCCGCACAAAATTAAAATAGTTTGAATTCCATTAATGTGACACAGAGCTCTTTTTGCTTATATAAGCTATGAACGGCTTAGCTATATCTGCCAAGTGTCATAACATACTCTGCTTACAGTTTGTGCAGCCATAATCTTATTCTTGATAAAAATTCCTGGACCTTATTCTGATGGACCTATCAGAACCTTAATTGATGCAAGGTCATGTGGAGCTGTATTTGTTAGATGTCGGTCATATGTTCCAATGTCAATTGTTTAGAAACAGTAACAATATCTTTGTTACCGTACTGAATCCAGGATCTATCTGCAACAAGGATGTATGACAATGTTGATACTCAATACCTCTGCACAAATAATGCTGAGCAGTACAAAATCTTATCCGCTGTGAAGGTTTTTGAATAGAAGCCAATACTCCCTTGTGCCATTTCTAATTTGTTTGTGCAATTTTTTGATCAGCTTGCTTTTAATCTTGTTGAATCTACTTTATGCAGAAAACTTTGCTTTATTTACTGGCAACTCCTAATCACAAGACTGCCTTTGGTCAAAGCAGGCACAAGAAATTGCTGCAAAGCAGCTTCAGGAAGCCACTTTACACTTGGAGGCACTCAGAGCTTTGGAATGGGCTAAGGTACGAGCAGAAGGAGAAGCTCAAAAGCTGAAAGAGGCACTAGCAGAGGCCCATTTTGCAAGACAAATTGCAGAAGAAGAAGGCAGGCGACGAATAAAAGCAGAAGCTAAATCCATTAAAGATGAAGAAGCAAAGGTAGAACTGACCCAAGCCTTGAGAAAAGCTGAACAGAAGTACAGAATTTATCCCTTCGACGAGATCTTGGCTGCTACAAATAATCTCGCTGAAGATCATAAACTTGGAGAAGGTGGGTATGGTGTTGTGTATAAGGGGAAGCTGCACCACACAAATGTTGCAATTAAAGTTCTGAAAGAAGATGCCTCACAAGGAGTAGAAGAATTTCAGCATGAGGTACAACTGCACATTGGGCCAACTTTAAAACTCAGTTGGGGGAATGTTCAAGAATGGATATGTAATTTGCTTCTTAGGATGTCTGATCTTTCAAATGTTCAAGCCTCAAAATTTTGATCTTTCTGTAGGATTGAATGTATATTTTGACATCATTTTTGCTTACTGACTTTGAATGAACAGTCGAATGTTTGTATTTCCTGTTTCAAGTATAATGATTACCTTTAAATGCAGATGTTCTGTTTGTGTGCTAATGTTAGGTGGAGGTATTGGGCCACATTCACCATCCACATATGGTTTTGTTATTGGGATGCTGTCCCGAGAAAGCATGCATAGTATATGAATTAATGGCCAATGGAAGTCTGGAGGATAGGCTGAAATGTCATGGTGGAACTCGCCCTCTGCCTTGGTACACAAGGCTCAAAATACCAGCAGAAATAGCCACAGCATTGTTTTCCCTTCATAGCTCAAAGCCTGAGCCTATCATTCACCGAGATTTGAAACCTGGGAACATTCTACTTGATCAAAATTTTGTAAGCAAGCTAGCGGATGTTGGGCTTGCAACTCTAATCCCTGAATCATTGGCAGACAAAAACTCAACTTGTTTCCGAGACACAATGCCGGTTGGAACTTTCGCATACATAGATCCTGAGTATCAACATACAGGCTTCTTTGGGCCAAAATCAGATGTCTATGCTTTTGGAATTGTGCTACTTCAGCTACTGACAGGGAGACCGCCTGTTGGTATCATCCAATTTGTTAAAGATTCTCTTGAGTCCGGATCCTTTCCGGATGTTTTGGACCAGTCTGCTGGCGACTGGCCTCTGACAGAGGCGACACAAGTGGCTGTTTTAGCTTTGGAATGTTCTCGCTTGAAGCGCAAAAATAGACCAGATGTTGCATCGATTCTTCCAATTCTCGATATGATTCGTGAATATGCTGAAGATTGGGCTGCTAAGAGTATAACTGATGAAGAGCCCAATTCACAAGAAAATGCTCCAGAGTTATACATTTGCCCTATTCTTAAGGTGAGTAGCTTCCAGTTTGAATATCTTTCACACTCTTTTGGTCTTTAGTTCTAACCATATGTTGTATTGTCCATGCCTACTCCAATTCTGAATCAAAAATTTGGTTCTCAGGAAGTGATGGAAGATCCAGTAATTGCTGCTGATGGATACACATATGAGCATGCAGCAATCCAGCAATGGCTCCAGGAACACGACACCTCTCCCTTGATGAATTTGCCACTTGACCATAGAATCTTGACCCCTAATCATTCTCTGCGCTCTGCTATTAGAGAGTGGATGCAAGGCGGAAGGTGCAGTGAAAGATATAGTTTGTAAATTACAGTACCGCATAGTTCTAAGCTTGTATTGCTACTAAAAAAGATATAGGACAGAGTTCATATAAGCTCCAGCCCTGCAATGAGAGGGTAATAGTAGAATGATATATATATCCAACATACTTAACTTCATTAGCACCACCTTTTGAAATTCTGCTGGATCTTTGCAACAACAGAAAAAAGTATGTTGGCTATTACTTTCAATGTGGGAGGGGGTCACCTCTGTAGAGAGTTGGAAAGTTTGTGGTACATAGTAATCAAGATGAATGTAGATTTACAAAGAGCTGAGTTCCAGAAAGCACTCTTTTAGCAGTCAACTTGATACAAGAGTGGATTATTATAGAACTGGCCCAGCTCCTGACAAATCAACATATTTGATTGCAATGGATAATATTTATCTTTAATTCCTCTGTGAAAGCCTGAAGATCACTTGATAATTTGAGATGATGTCTTGGGTAAAATTCATGCCTGTTATGCCATATGGTTCTGAAACTTGCCTTGCAAAATTGCTCCCAATCGCAAAATAGGGTCACTGAAATGTGAAAACAGTCTACATATGCCTGGTTATTAAAAGAACTGGTTAAATCGTACCTTGGGTTTCTCATCGCCCTTGCATCAAACACTTTACACCATTGACAATGTTGAATACTGAATTCATATAAGATAATAGCCTAGGTTTTGGTAACAAAAATCCTTGCCAATTGATAACAAGGAATCTGATTTGACCATCCTTTTCCATTTTGCCTCTTGATCAACCTTTCATTCTGAAGGTACCTTAATTTGCCGTCTTGTTATTCCTTTTGAAATTAACATCAGCTCCAAGCATAAGTTTGAGTGGTACACTAACAAATTTTGAAAAATATTTGATTTTCTGAGTTTATATTTGAGGACTTAATTGTCAGGCACATTATGGAGCTTTATGATGTATTTTTCTTTTACCACTATATCATTCTTATTGTATTTCTTGAAGTGAATACATAGATACCTCGGGATCAATAAATGAATTCGTGTCTAGAAATTTTTTGCTGCTTCTATTAGAATGGAGGCCAAGAATTTTGTGTCCTAGGTATTTGAGACAAATCTTTCATCTACTAATGGAAGTTACCAGGGTTGCTAGGTGACATTATTCATCAGAATTCCTTAATTGTATTCCGCCTATGCATGTAGATCACTATCAAAATACAACCTAGCTTTAATGACATTCTCATATATGTTGAACCTTATAAGTTTAGGGCTTTTGAGTCATTAAAAATTCAGCTACAATCTTTTTTTGTGATATCATTTCTTGGATTAAACCTTAGTCATTATGCCATGTTTGTCTTGATCACAATCTATCAAAAAAGAAAAATTCATGGTTAATGTCATTTGGTTTACTATTTCCATTTTCTGATCCTTGTTCTAGATAATGCCCTTGATTCTTGATGTCCCAAGGTGAAAATTAACGCATTCTAGTATATTTGTTTATGTAGACTATAATTTGGCCCAAAAAATCTCATTTGAGTACCTCAACAAACATAATAGAGCTAATCGACTTTATTATAGGAAAATTTATGATGCCAAGTTCTTTGTGTTTTTTAAGGATAAACTCCTTGTCATAATCCTTGGCATGGATTTTTTCTTTTATCTTACTTACCCTTCTAGTATACTTTTATCGATGTACATTGTTGTTGAGTAACACTACAAGTATGAGGACTCCTATGGAAAAACCAAAGACAATATGAGTGAAAGTTGCAATATGACCAAACAAGTGTCATAAAAAGGAACAATGCAATCTAGTGTACCTAGTTACCTCCTATGTCATGACAGTCTTCTAGAATCTTGTTTGCCTCCACCAAGGAATCATAAAACACTTCTTTCCCAAATCATGCACAAAAGAATCTAACTCCCACAAGAATGACATGCTTATATTGCATAAATGCAAACACATAATTAACCCTATCTTGTCACAAACATCTGCTAATTTATGGGTCATTAGCTTATCCAAACCCATACAAAAACTCTTATGTTCCAAAGTTTCGTGGCTGCTTGGCATTCTCTAAAGAGGCCTCCAAGCACTAGATATTTTCTCTCACTACTTGAATACGTTATAAAGAAAAAGTTCTAAACAAGCTTTTGAAGATTGACAAAGCTTTTCAAAGTTTTAAGAGACATGATTAGCTTGAATTTTTTTTTTTTTACTTTAGAGGGTGTTAATAGATCTTTATGCTAGCTATTTGCCCTAGCTAGTAGCATGCAAGCATGGTATTTCAAACAACCTTAAACAAAATAAAAAATTAAACTCTTAGAGATGTGATTAACTTTTGTAACATAAGGGGTAGCTTTATAGGAACCCTAGAGCAATAACATGACCTAAAAAGAGGTTGACTAGCTTTGTTTAACAACTCATTTTCAAAGTATCGGAGATTGATAAGGCGTTGAAATTCTCTAAGAAACATAATAACTATTGAAATCAAAACACTTTACTAGTTGTTTGACCTAGCATGTCAAATAATCTAAAAATATGTGAAGCCTTACTACCAAATAGGTGTTAAACTCTACCAAAATTGTGGTAAAAATATGTGAAGCCTTACTACCAAAGAGGTGATAAACGTTGCCAAAATTGGGGTAAATTTTTTCCAATCACTTGGACCCAAAGAATGGGCTCTATATTCTGCAAAGACGTCCAGGTGTAGATTTCTCAGAGTTTTAACATGTGCTTTTTAAATTTGTGGAGCTTGATAACGCTGTTGGACACATGACCACTTTCTAAAAACAATTTTTTATGTTGGTTGTTTTCTCTCGCACGTTGACATGCTAGGATAGACAACCTCAATTATAGCTAGTTTGTTCTGTTGTCAAAGACATGGTCAAATTTGCAATATATGTGGTAAAAGTAGACATTGAGCAAAAGAATGATCTAATGCAAGAGGTTGAGCTTCAACATAGTTTGAACAATTTTTTTTTTAAAATTTTGGAATTTGAAAAGACATTCATGTGAAAGTACTGTACTTTTGGACCATAAATGAATCTTACAAAGATCCACAAGAGTGATTGGTTGTTTGCTTAACAATCTATCAAAAAACTAGTCACCAAAATGTTGATCTAGATTGGCAATTTGACAAACAACAAGCAATGGCAATCAAAAACATTAATCAATCATCAAGTCTGACTTCACACGTGTGTACTATAGGCTGTAGTACTGCCTGCAAGCTGAGAAACAAGTACGAATTATTTTGGTTTCATTTGGATCACAGAAACTCTTTGTACATAGTGAACTAGCTCAAGATTGCCAATGAGCTCCAAAAATAATCTATCTTCTCACTATGGAGAGATGTATACATAGCAAAAGTGACTTCCTTTGTAAAGTTAGATGAATTTCCAGCATGTAATAAGGAAGTTAACTCAGTCTTTTTGCCCTAAAATGAAACCCTAGTCTATTTCCTAGAGTCATGCTAGGTAGGTAGCTAGTTGGTCAAGTTTCACCTTAAATCTAGGATGTAGGTCCTATAAACTAGGAATCACTACCAAACTGAATTGACCAACTCATTAGACTTGATCTAACCTATAGTAGAGTAGGTTTCCCACGTGGCTCCATGGCCTCACACGTGTGGGACCCACTTATGTACATTTTGCATGATTCTACATGGTTTTTGATCAAGCTAGATTTGCCAATTTTTGGCAATTCTTCACACTCCTCAAATTTAGCTTGATCTATTTACAACTCTCTTGCTAGATGAATGAATGCTTTTAGAAGTGTCTAAAAAATCCAGCTACAAACAAGGAACTTTTGAGACTCCAATAGAGAATGATGTACATGAAGGATCTTTCACCGCCTCTTAAAAGATCCCCTATAAGATGTTCCACAAATGTGTCTATATACATGTAGTAGCACACTTCCAAAACTATACATCATGCCAAGCCATGGATTCCAAGGCATTTTGTGCACTTGAAGATACATCAATTAAACTATTAAGTGCATGCATAATGTTGCCAAAGACAACTTGCCTTGCTTGATCCATATGATTGAGCCTTGATGGCTCCATCTTGATACTCAAGGTTCTTCTTGGAGTCCTCGGGCCTTGAGCTTGCTCCTCCACTTGACTTGACTCCAAACCATCAATGAATTGAATAAGGTGTTGATCCAAAGGTGCTTCTTCAAGTTTACAAATCTTCCACTATTGAAATATCACATTTCCACCACTAACAACTTCTTTGGTGGAAAACATGTAGATTCTACACACTCTACTTGAAGAGCAAAACATTACCATTATTCCTATCATTGAAGTAGGATAATATTTGGTCCTTACATTGGAATGATCATGCACAAAGCATGTGGACACAAAGATTTCCAAAACAAATGACTTTTCATTTTTTATGACTCTATTCAAACTATTACAAAAATAGTTATCCAATGAAATTGCTTTATCAACAACAACTGTAGATTTGAAAGCATCTAATTTCATTGTCTTGTTATACAAAGTACTAAACACCATGAATCTTAAAGATAAGAAACAAGCCACTTTATGTCTACTAGTACTATCCAAAAAGTATTCAAAAATAGTAGACTCTCCAATGCTCTCCCACCCTTGCAAGATGCACACTTGAATGGACAAATTTGCATGCAATTTGATGACTAGGCCTTTGTCATTGAGGACCTCCTTGGAACTCTCATGCTTTGAGGATGATTCTCAAGATCTTCCTCCTTTTGATGCTCCTCCTCAATTCCAGCAAGATCTCCACTTGAGTGATCTCCTCCTTTGCCAAGTTTTCATTCTCAAAGGCAATATTAGCTTCCAATTTAAACAATCTTCCATGTTTCAATCCTTTTGCAATGCAAACATCATTCTTCAAAATGGAACAAACTCCATGCTTAAAGTGGACATCCAAACCACTTTCCAAAAGTATACCAACACTTAGCATATTCTTGGTGATTGATGATGCAAAAAGAATATTTCATACTTATTGAGGATTCTAGATACAAAGAGATGGTACCAACACCATCTATCCTACACTCTTCATCGCTTGCAGTAAGGACTAACTTCTTAACATCATTGAATGAGTGTAAAGTTGAGAAAAAGTCCTTTTTCACAAGTCATGTGGGAGCTATCCACCAAGTGTCTCTTGAATTGCCATTGCTTGTTGGTGAGGATGTAGATGCCATCAAGAATAGATCTCTTTCATCCTCCTCCCATTTTTGCTTTGACTTGTTCTTTGTCTTTGAACTTGATGCTTGATCCTCCTCCTTGGTCTCCTTTGCTTGATCCTTCATAGATCCCTTGGTCTTCTTCTTGCCTTTGAATGAGAAATTTGTCTTCTCATCTCCATCTTGCAATGATAAGGAACTCGTCCTAGATTTTGCATGGAGCATCCTACACTCTTCAACCACTAGCACACTATGGAGCTTATCAATTGATGGCACAGTGCCTTGGATGACAAAACTTTGAACAAAATTGGAGAATTCATATTCTAAGCCATTGAGGATCACTTGTACAAGCTCACTATAAAGTCCTCAATCCAAGGATCCTATTCTAAGCATGCCAAACACAAGCAACACAAGGGAACCTGATGGTGGACAAACCAACCCAACCAAACCTAGATCAAAGGGATCTAGCCCCCAAGCTATAGATCAATCACAAAGAGGATATGGCATCACACCAGCAGCATCTTGCCATTGGTCATGCTATCAAGCATACACTAGTGAGAGCCCAATAGGTATACTTATACCCTCCAAGGCCCATGCACCACTAGTAGTGCACTGTGACACCTCACTGGACAACTCTGCAGCCTATCTGGGCCACGTCATCCAGTTCCCTAATGACTCACTGATAGACCCATACCAACTCCACCACCATGTGTTTAGGCCTACAACCATTAATTATGACCATGTACACATAAGGGCCCCAATTCCCTTATAGTCACAATCAACTTACGGGTTCTTGGTCTACCGGTCCCTAGCGTGGACACGCTACCCGAGACCAGTCATGGGCATGACATTCTTTCCCCCTTATTCAAGTTCTGTCCTCAGAACTTAAAGCTGGAAAAGTTCCTCCTTAAGCTTCCTTCCTGTTCCCAAGAATCGTCATCGTTTGTACATCCCTTCCATCAAAGCAGATGCTTGGTAACTATATGATCTCACAATTGTTTAGTTCTTGTATCCAAGATCTTTCCGGGTTCAGGCGGAGACCCACCCGATGATTCATCCAACAGGTCGAATCGATCTCCAGATCCAAGATGCTCTCCTTCACGTAGACTCTTTCAGAGACAACTTACATGAAATACGGGATGCACTTGAGATCCATCTGGGAGTTCCAATTGGTAAGCTAAGAGTCCGATCTTTTTCAAGATCTAATTGGTCCTCTAAATTTTAGGGGACAATTAATAATGCTTGTTGGTACACATTACACTCGAATCCTTCGAGATTCTAAAAAATACCCAATCCCCCACTTGGAAGTCTCTCGGTGATCTTTTCAGACTTGCATAATGTCAGTCCCCATCTTGGGTACACTAGACATTCTCACATGGAAACCGTAGCATTTCCTACATATCAAGTAGGATATCTGCTACTTTCTAGAACTTGATCGACCGAGTCTCAACTATAATAGGTGACCCAGGCTCAAATTCGTACATAAGCATAAACGAGCTATTTCCGGTAGCCGAATGCTTACTATAACTCAATCTCCATCAAGGATAACATCCTCTCCAAGGAGATTGCTAAAATATGAATACATATCTTAACTAATCTTTTGATCACGCGAGTAATCCTTCTTTTAAATGATCAAGTGGATTCTTCAATCATAATTCATCGGATTCCTGTCCTATACTCAATAAAAGAAGGTAACTACCAATGATTAGAAGAACTTTAAGTTCAGAGTCATCTCTAGTTTAGCAAATACGGCCACCAAAAGCGACTAGTAAACTTCGAAGCACGAATGTTCATAATGTCACTTTGGTAATTCGTAAAGCCTAACCAGATGCTCTAATTACTTGGTCTTTTCCCAAATAAACATAGTTGATTAGGTAAGATGACCAGTCATTACCAAAATTTCACTATCTTGTTTATTCATCCGCGGTAACCTACCGTGAACACAATCTCCTCCTATTTAGGTATATCTTAGAATCTGAGTTATGATTCACCAATCTCAACTCTCCAGATTCCTGAGACCATACCATATCATAAGAGTGCAATACAATTCTTAAAAGACACATGAGCTGTTCACAAAGTCCTTTCCATCTGGAAAGTTCCATACTTTTACAACTCACATACGGTGCCAATATAAGGATTGTAATCTAAAAAATGCCCTTACTTTAGACATGGCACAAATTGTCATTCCAAAGTTAGGGTCCCAATCTAGAATACGTCTAGATTTTTCTCTTAAGTTCTAACCTATAATAACCTAAGATTTATCGGAACCTCATTACGTGAAGTTCTAACTTTTGGCAACCCATAACTATCCAACTCTCCTGAGTCTTCCGGGATAGCATTCCATCCTTTCCGAACGGGAAAAGATAAGTCCCCAAAGATTTCATGTATTCTATGCACACTCATCAGTAAATGAATCCAAAACTTCTCATAAATGTTGTGACTTATAAGCAATACATTTCAACAATAATATCCATAAGTAGGATTTCTATTGTTGATTTACAACAACTAACACAGAAGCAACGCTCCTAACTCGGCTAGCTGTATCAGATTTAGAAAATATTTAAATGTCTCGGTGTGGTACCAAAACACCACATTTAATCTGAGTCTAAATCAATCTTAGGTTAATAAGCAATTCTCAAAGAGAAATTACCATAACCTAGCGAGAAATTGTCTTAAACACAATTCTCATCAATATGCCTATGTACCAACAACTAGTTTATGCATGCAAATAAACTTAGTTTACAGAATACTTTGTCACTGCACATAGACATGCAATTTCAAGTTATGTAAAAGTTAGTCATCCACATGATTAGAAATTTGTACAAAAGGTTTTAATGATCCACAAAGATTCACTACATAGCATATCTCTACAGATAACTCCTGATCTGTACACAACACTTTCATAACCGAGAATCCTGTAACTAGGTTATTCTCTAAGAGAGAATATTTCTCATAAAGTGCTATTTCACATCCAAAATCTCAACTGGAGATTATCTTAAAAGAATATATTGTTAGCATGAATTTCTTCCCTTGCATCAACCCACGGATCTCAGTCCAAACTAAGATCAAGTTGACTATATCCAGCAAGGAACAAGTTTCAACAAACCTCCCATCTTGTAATAGAATTCCAAGTTCTAACACAAATCAATCGGACTTGTTATCAGCCACTTTTCTACCGCAAGAGTACTTTCTAAATTTCCCCCCTTTAAATCTTCAAACCAGATATCTACTATAATCCATAAAGGATTTCTGTAATATCTAAATATCCTATCGTTTCTGATTTATAAAACAGGTCCATCATCGATATAACAAATTCCTCCCTGAATCGTTGACCGATGCTTCTCCTTGATAATTCTCTTCTCTTCCTACTTCTCCCCCTTTTTAACAGGTTTCGACCCGAGTTTCTAAGGGGTGCAGATCAATTGAGATTTGCCCACGAGAAGAGTCAAAGAAGAGATCCGAAAAAATCTTGAAGTCAAAAGAAGTGTTGCATCATTGTAAGTAAATACCAATGATGTCCCAACACAATGACTTTAACAAAAGATCTTCGTTATTACCAAGCTTGAGAATTGACTCGTAAATCAGAAAAGGATTAATTGAAGATTCAAGTAGAGAAAACAAATTTAGAAAATGGTTTCATTAACCATTTCTGTGACATCGTCTATAGTCAACGGGTAATCAGAATTACCTTCCAAGGAGTCACAAAAAAGTTGGATTAATTTATGAGTTAAGAAATTGACCAATATATCTCTTATAAAGAAATAGCTTGCCGGGTTTCCGGTTTGTTAAATTTGAGATATCCAAAAAAAGAGGTCATGACCAATATCTCAAATTTCTGATAAATGACTGACAATATTTGGCATCACTAAGATTTACGACCATAGATCTTCATTTTCGAATTGCCTGCGTCCCATACCACAGGTTCTTCCTTCACGAAGGCCCTCCACTTCCTGATCAAAGTGTCAGAAAAAAAATAATACAAGTATATGAAGTTCTCGGGAATTTATAAAAAATATCAACTTGCTTGCGTGTGACTTTGTCATGAGAGTCTTTTGTGACTAAACGTAGATCTGAGTTGCAGTTTGATTAGTTATGCATTTACTATTGAAAAGAAAAACAAAGTACTTATTTGATGCTCAGTGACTTGTTGACATGTCTACTAGTTGATTTTTTGGTGAGGATATAATCTTAGTGGCAATAAGAGTTCCTCAGGTTGAGCCATAGTCATTGTTATCAGCGCTATGAGTTTGTCTTGTAAGCGTCTGATAGGATGTCAGTCTATTAAGATGGAGCATGATAATCTCATGGTGGCAGTGAGGTATCCTCGGTGTGAGTCTTGTTTCTCATGTGGTCCGCTTGTGTTTCAAGTTGGATGGTGAACAATTCAAGTTAAGAGTGTGGTAGAATCTTGTTGAGAGCATGGTGTTTGGTTGATACTTTGTGAGTCAAGTGCTTTGACTGTGTACTTGAGTGTGAATACTTGAGTGTCCTTGTAGTGTGAGTCAAGTACATGTAGCAAAGAATTGCATATAATCTATACGGACACTCCAGGACATGGCTACACATTTTTATTCTGATACTCTTAAAGTCTCAATGTAGTCGACGTTGTGTACCTGAGAGAATTCCTTGGTGACAAGTTGAGCCTCTTGAGATTGCTATCCATAGTTGCAGCGAATCGCAATTCGCTACAAGAATTGTGATTAAAAAAAAAAACAGATTATATTAAATTTGGGCAGCCTCCTCGCAGGCAGAACCATGCTACTAGAGGAGGAGGCAAATTTTTTTTTGATGAGTTATAAGCATCGGATCTTCGCATGTGGATAGTCAGCAAACATCTACTCGGCGATATGCGAGCCTTGTCAAATCTGGGCTTGTTCTTGTTTTTTTGTTCCCTTTGTGAAAAGAGCCTTCTCCTGGTCATTGTTTCCTTCTCCTTCGTCTCTCATGAGTCTATGACTACAGATCACAGACTTCTATGCATTCAATCAAAACATGGCAACACAACAATCAGAGATGGAAGAGTTGCGAGCATTTGTGTTTGTCTTTTTGTTTCGAGTGAGTCGATCATTGTCATGCAAGTTGGCAGCCTGTCACTCCCCTCACAAAAAATGCTATGTTCTGCTCATTGGAAGACTTTCATTCATAGCTAATAATTCTTATAGTGTGCTAACACCACTCTCTACTTCTTAGCTACTCTCACTCTTTCTTCTTTCGTTCTATCGTTTACTTATCCCATCTGAAAAAATTACAAGATTACTTAGCAACAGTTTACAAGACACGTTTAATGCTTTAGCCACCCTTTGATAATGTTGCCTTTGGCGGCTAAGTACACTACTTCATGCTTGTTGAGCTGCTAACTGCTAGCTCGACTTGTTTGGTTTCGACCTTCGGTTTGTTTTCTCCCTTCGGGATGTCTTCGTCCTTCAGGACATCTTCGACCTTCGAGGTGTGTTCGACCTTCAGGACATCTTTGACCTTCGAGATCCTTTCGTCCTTCGAGACATCTTTGTCCTTCAGGATTTCTTTGGCAAGGCTGCAAGAGTTCACCATGTCTAACATTGCTCACCAACCGTCAAAAATCGGTTGGCTAGCAGCTACGAGTCGTTATGAAACGATACAACTACTCTAGAAAAAATGAAATTCTAAAGTTGCAATAGGCCTTTACATGTATTTAGGCCTCATTGCATATATACATGATGGTACAAAAATTCAAAAATTGTCACTATATAACAAATAATTGGATAATGTGGAATTGTATGCCTCCACAATGAAATGTTACTATTGCATGCCAATGAGATCTTGCCATTCTTTGTAATGACCATACGCTCAGACTTCCACAATCTATGGCAAATAATATTGCATGATATTACATACAATATAAGATGAGTTTTGTGCACAATATGAATAACAAAAATATAAATTATTAGTATAGTTTTTTGTTTAATATAATAAATGGATTTTAACATGTAATGTGTGATGTGATATGCTCCCCATGCACTTGAACTATGCATCAACAAACTTAGTGATCGTTTCTTGCAATATTTGCCAAAACAATTTCATAAGTTTTTTATTATGTTGTCAAGCTTTTTTTAAACTTGAGCTTTAAGTATGCAAGTAAAATCTTGAGTTATGCCTATTATCTCTTTCCAAATTAAGTACTGAATTTTGGATTTTTTTTTCAAGTGCCATCTCTCTCTCTCTCTCTCTCTCTCTCTCTCTCTCTCTCTCTCTCTCTCTCTCTCTCTCTCTCTCTCTCTCTCTCTCTCTCTCTCTCTCTCTCTCTCTCTCTCCTTGAAGTCATGTGATAAGATAGCCTATGAGGTGCACAAGTTGTGGTAGCTAGCTTAGCAAGTTTGGGTTTGAAGCTGGGGCCAAAAGTACAGCTAATTAGTTGTACAATAGCTAAATATAATTAATTCCTTTTGTCATGGCGTGATTGACAAGAGCTCATGACAAATCCAAGTTCATAACCAAGTCTTTTATACCTTCAATCTCTATGCTAACTTGTATTCCTCATGATTGTCTAAGTTTAAATACTATTATATGGTATGCAACATGCATTATTTTGAATACGATAATATTAGACCATTGATATACATGGATACAAAAATGCATGTCTTTTAAACAAGATAATATTAGAGCATTGATCTCAAATGTCAAACACATAAATTTAATGTATAAAAACATTTTCATAATGAAGTTATTCCTATAATATGCCTAGTTAGTCTTTAACCCCAATCATTTTCTATGCCAGAAAGCATATAGGTCATTCTTTTGCTCAATAAAGCCCCAACACATGCAAAACCTTTCACCTCACAACTTCAATGGACAACTTGAGATTGATATGATAAATAGAATCTTTTCTATTTCTACGTTGAAACATTCATGAGGTGACAAAAAGAGCAACATTCAAGGGGCTTGTTAGGACAACCAAAGGTTGTATTCATTCAAAAGAATCAATACATGATTCCCACATGCCTACACAATAACCTACAATGGTTATAAGTCCCACATGCCTACAATTTTTTTTGTTTTTGTCTTGTTTTTTCCCACTTTGAAGCTTAGAATATAATATTATCATAACCAAGTTGCCCAATGAGTTGCCACTATTGAGCTATTCTCACAAGTTAACAAGACTGTGGGAGGTATTGATGCCAAAACATTGCTAAATAAGTTTAATAGCACGAAATTCATCTCCAATGATGATAAGAGGATGTTCAACTTATAAATATAGATATCAACTCACTTTTCTCCAATTAAAATTAGCATGCATCAATGATCGTTGCTATCTCACTATGATCCACTTTTAGGTGTTAATACTCAATACATTTCATTAAAAAAAAAAAATGTTCATGTATGTGGTTGTTGTTTGCACCTTTTTGGTTCTAAAAAGATTTAAATCTAATCAAATAACCAATTTTTAGATATGGTTAGCTCATAATGTAGCACAATTATACAACTCTTTAGATAATAAGTAAACGGTTAGCTCATCATGGAGCACAATTATATAGCTCTCTAGATAAGAAGTATGTTGTTTATAGTTCATGTTGTGAATCCATCCAAAAAAATTATAGGAAAAGAACCAATCAATCAATCAAACTATAAAAATATCAACACATTAAATTATCAAAGTATATTAAGGACCGATTTACAAAAAAGAGTTTTATGAATGAAAGAGGTGAGGTGGTCGGTGCCTCCTCAGAGCTACCAGTTAACATTCTATGCGAAAATTCTGATCTGGTGGAGAGTGCAGATTAGAAATTGTGAACTCCTGCAACTTTGTCGTGAAGGTGACGAAGCGAAACGAATCGAGGGTCGAAGGGCGAACATACCCCGAAGGTTGAAAGAAAAGTATTCGAGATTTGGCCCTAACGACCACGAAGTGAAACAAAGAGACACGAAGCGAAAGAAAGCAATTCGAGCCGCCAACTAGACGAGCGTGGAGTCTTGTACCTCACGTTCAGCTAAAAGAGTTAGCGATAACAGAGAATAACTAACTAGTTGATTAGTGTTAACTAGTCTTGTAATTCTTAGTTTAACTGTCTTGTAAACTCCACACAGTGGAGATAAATATATATTTTGGATCAAGAAGATAGAGAGAAAAAATAGAAAGAATAGTTATGCATGAAAGTCTGCCAATGAGTAGAACACAGCGATCAAGTTGAGCCTCAGGCCGCCAACGAGCAAGACACTGACCAACTCACTCGAAACTAAAAACAGATAATACAATTGCTCCTTCTCCATCTCATTCTTTCCGTCGTCTTGATTGCTCGAATCTTTAATGTTTTGTAATCTATAGTCGCTTGCTTAGGATCCTGAAACTTCCGCAAAAGAAAATCAAACGAACGCGAATCGAACAAAGAACCAGATTCGCTACATGGTATCAGAGCGATCCCAGGTTATCACTGCATGATATCTGAGCAATGATTCTCTAAGCAACACAATATGACTACAATGATCCAGACGAGAATAGCAATCAGTCTTGATGGCGAAAACTACAGAGTATGGAAATTCAAAATCAAAACACTTTTGAAGGGTGAAGACATCTGGTCAGTGACCGAACTCACAGAGGTGAGAAATACTTATGCAGATTGAAGACTGTGAGAGCAGCTATGAAACATGGGAAAGATTAAAGCAGAAGTACGAAGTGAGGACTACTGCTTCAGTAATGCATCTTCACAATCAGCTACAATCTATATGATGGGATGACAACTAGTTGGATCAGCATGTTGAGAAGATCAGAACGGTCTTTGTTCAACTTGCTGCATCAGGGTAGGAGCACCAAGTCCCAGCACCACAACAACTGATGTACTTCATGAAGTCCCTACCTGCGTCCTATCAGCCATTGAGAATGCTCATACTGAGTCTACCAGATATGACATTCGAGAGAGCAATCAGTCTTGTCGCTGATGAGAGACTGATGAGGGACAAAGGAGAAGGAAGCAGTAATCAGGAGAAAGTTCTTTTCATGAAGGGAAGGAAGAAGAACAAGAACAAGCCCAGATTCGACAAGATGAACACAAAGTCTTCGAGCAGAGGCAACGACAGCCAACAATCTTCTTATTGTGATCATTGTCACAAACCAGACACAGCCAATAGATGCTGGTTCAACCCAATGATGCCTTGCATGCACTGCAAGAAGAAGGACACTCTGTATACGATTGTAGATTCAACCCGAAAAGAAAGAACAAAGTTGACAAATCGAATGTTGTAGAGTTGTCCAAGGATGCAGACAAAGGTGATGAAGCTTTCACAATATTTGATGAAGCTTCAACAAGCTACACTGAACAAGACTACGATGTAGTCATTGATTTAGGAGCAACCTCACACATCACCTGCAACAAAAGAATCTTGACCAACTTCAGAGAACTCAAAAACAACAGAGTAGTGATTCTAGGTGATGGGAGCCGACACGATGTCAAGGGCATCGGGACTCTACAGCTATGAGCATTGTCAAGTCAAGTAGAGCTAATAAGAGCACTCTACGTACCCTCACTAAGAAGAGACCTGCTATCAGTCTCCAAGATGGCAGATCTTGAAATTCGAGTTCTATTCGATGGCAATACACATCAAATGATCAAGAAAACAACAAACAAGTTGCTGACAATTGGATGCAGAGAAGGTAATCTCTACCAAGCCAAGATAATCAGCAATTCTGATAGCATACTAAATGCATCAGAAAACGAAGATCAACTTTGGCATAGAAGAATGTATCATTTGAACATGAGGAGCCTCTACGACATGAGCAGAAAAGACATAGTCACAGGTTTGAAGATATCCAGACTAGACACAGAATTTTGTGAAGTCTGTCAGAAAGGCAAATAGCATTGGAATCCATTCTTACATGAGGGAAAAAGAGCCAAAGAAGTTTTTGAGCTCGTCCACTCAGATGTCTGTGAAACGATGGAAGTTGATTCGCTCTCAAGATCAAGGTATTTTTTGACGATCATTGATGACTACAGCCGGATGACAACGATCTATTACTTAAAGAAAAGATCCGAAGTGTTTGACTCTTTCAAGAAGTTCATGGCATTCACAAAAAGACACACCTCAAAGAAGATTCAGATCATTAGGTCTAATAATGGAGGTGAGTACAAGACTCCAGCTTCACTGAAGAGCCATCTACATATCTAGAAGTTGTCCAGAGTCCAGAGGGAGAATTTTGGAATTAGGCAATGTCAGAGGAAATTGAATCAATGTGGCAAAACGAGGCATGGACACTAGAGCCACTGCCCAAAGATAAAAAGATCGTCGACTGCAAATGGGTCTACAAAAGAAAAATCAAATCAGATGGCACTGTCGGATGCTACAAAGCAAGGCTTGTCGCAAAGGGCTACACACAAAGGTACGTCGTCGATTATTTTGACACATATTCACCAATGGTGAAAATCACAAGCATTTGACTGCTCCTTGCATACGCAACACAATACAATCTGGAAATTCATCAGATTGATGTAAAGAAAGCCTTTCTCCACAGAGATCTAGAGGATGAAATCTTCATGAAGTAGCTTAAAGGATTCGAAGACCCCAACAATCGACAATATGTCTGTCGATTGTAGCGATGCATTTATGGTATGAAGTAGGCATCACGAGCTTGGTACAAGAAGCTCAATCGTCTTCTGAAATCTCTAGACTTCACTCCTACACAACCAGACTGCAATGTCTATATAAAAAAACTAGGAAGAGATTTTGTGATTCTGACTATCTTTGTGGATGACTCCCTAATGATAGAAAAATCCTTGATGCTAATCAAGAAAACGAAGAGTTAGATTTTCAAAAATTATGAAATCACAAATATGGGAGAAGAAACAAAATGCCTTGGGATGGAGATCAGAAGAAATCGAATAAGAAGAGAAATGCATCTGAGTCAGTCAGAATACGCCCGAAATGTGCTGAAGTAGTACCAAATGATGGACTGCAAAGAAAAGACCACACCAATGATAGCTGGAGCCAGACTAACGAAGCAGGATTGTCCGAAAACAGAGGAGGAGAGACAGAAGATGGAAGATATACCCTACCAAGACCTGATCGGTAGTCTGATGTACCTTACAATCTGTACCAGACCTGATTTGGCTTTCTTTGTCTATGCTTTAAGCCAATTCTCTTTGAATGTTGGCATAGCGCATTGGCAAATGGCCAAACGAATCCTTCAATATTCGAAGGGTACCCAAAACATGGGATTCACCTATAAAGCAGGCAAAGAAGACAAAGGATTCGAGCTGCACCACTACAGTGATGCAAGCTGGCAAGTTGCAAAGACGACAACAAGTCCGTGACAGGAGGATGCTCGATAGCATGCTAAGCAATAGTCAGCTGGACATGCAAAAAACAAACCTTGATGGCTCAATCCTCATGCGAAGCTGAATATGTCACAGCTTCAAAGATGGCGAACGAGGTAGTATGGTTGCAGATGATGTTGGAGGCAATTGGCATACCACAAGGAGAACCATGCACGATGATGATGGATTCTCAAAGTGCCATATATTTGTCCCAAGATCATGTTTTCCATTCAAAGACAAAACACATACCTCTGAAGTACCATCACATTCGAGACTTGATCTCGAAAGGAGAGCTCAAGGTCCATTACATAAGATTTGAAGACATAGTAGCAAATTTGCTCACAAAGCCACTCGACAAATCACTCTTATCAAGGCAAAGAAAGACAATTGGATTAAATATACAAAGTTGCAAGGTTCAAGAGGGAGTGTCAAAAATTGTGAACTCCTGCAACTTTGTCGCGAAGGTGACGAAGCAAAATGAATCGAAGGTCGAAGGGTGAATATACCTCGAAGGTCAAACATACCCCAAAGGCCGAAAGAAAAGTATTCGAGATTCGGCCCTGACGACCATGAAGCGAAACGAAGAGACACGAAGCGAAAGAAAGCAATTCGAATTGCCAACTAGCAGCTTGACGAGCATGGAGTCTTGTACCTCACGCTCAGCTAAAAGAGTTAGCGATAACAGAGAATAACTAACTAGTGAATTAGCATTAACTAGTCTTGTAATTCTCTATTCAACTGTCTTGTAAACTCCACACAGGGAGATAAATATATATTCTAGATCAAGAAGATAGAGAGAAAAAATAAAGAGAATAGTTGTGCATGAAAGTCTGCCAATGAGTAGAACACAATGATCAGGTTGAGCCTAAGGCCGCCAACTAGCAAGACACTGACCAACTCACTTGAAACTAAAAATAGATAATACTTGCTCTCTTCTCCATCTCATTCTTCCCATCGTCTTGATTTCTCGAATCTCTTATGTTCAGTGATCTACAGTCGCTTGCTTAGGATCCTGAAACTTCCGCAAAAGAAAATCAACTAAACGTGAATCAAACGAAAAACCAGATTCGCTACATGACTGATTGCCAACCATCGAAACCATAAACAACATCCACAAGTAACAGAGTGATGGAGGAGCTCACATCAAGCAAAGAGCTCACAAAGCAAAAGCATCTTTATTACAAAGAGACTGATACATATACAAGTAAAGGTCCCCTTTGCATGAGGATGCCACGTGGCATAGACCTAATAAATGCATGAAATTCACTATCGGCCTCTACGTGGCATTTTAGGCTATATACAGATGTAATCCCGTTATCGGCCTGGGACAAGACCCTGGGCTAGCTTTTTAACTAAAGCCTACCAAATTGAAACATTACATAATTGTTAACTATCTTTGATCACTGTCACAAGCCAGGATACACAACCAATTGATGCTAATTGAACCTGACAATCCCTTGCATGCACTGCAAGAAGAAGGGACATTCTGCATATGAGTGCAGATTCAAAAACCTAGGTCGAGAAGGCCCATGTTGTAGAGTCATCGAAGGATGCAGACAAGAGCGATGAAGCCTTCACAATATATGAGGCTTCAACAAGCTATGCAGAGCAAGACTACGATGTAGTTATCGACTCAGGAGTGACTTCACACATTACCTGCAACAAGAAGGTCTTGATCAACTACAGAGAACTCAAAACAATAGAGCAATGATTCTAGGCAACGGGAGCCGACATGATGTCAAAGGCATTGAGACTCTACAGCTACAAACACTGTCAGGACAAGCAGAACTGCCATCGTAGAAAGAAAAAATAGGATGCTAGTCGAAGGAGCCAAATGCATGATGACACAGGCTCAATTGCCGAGTCAATTTTGGACTGAGGCAATTGCTGCAGCAATACACCTGCAGAACAAATCAATAACGACAACCCTGGAAGACAAGACACTGTATGAGATGTGGACAGACAAAAGGCCTGATCTGTCATACGTGCGTGTGTTCGGATGTGTAGCATATAAACACATACGAACAGAAAAAAGAAACAAGCTCGACGAAAAGTCAGAGAAAACAGTCATGGTCGGATACCCAAATGGATCGCAAGTGTACAGACTCTACAACCCAACTCGAAAAAAGTTGTGTCGAGTCGAGACATGAAATTCGATGAATTCACATTTCCAAGATTGAAGGAAGAAAGGGGCCATGAGATCTTCACACTGTTGCCAATACAAGAGGGAGATCAAGGCCAGACATCGAACCAGAATGTCAAGCCACAGACTCCAAAGCAGGAAGCCAAAGATCAACTTGTCGAAGAAGAAACGAATCAGCAGCAACGAACATGACCAAGAAGATCAACAAGATAAAGAAGACCTCCAGATAGATACACTGACAATCTTCAATGGAGCGAAGATGCAAATGTCGAATACTACAACTTCACTGAAGAATCAACAACATACCAAGAAGCTGTCTAGAGTCCAGAGGGAGAATTCTGAAAGCAGGCAATGTCGGAAGAGATATGAGACAGAATGAGGCATGGAAACTAGAGCCACTACCCAAAAAGAAAAAATTGTCGACTGCAAATGGGTTTATTAGAGAAAGATGAAATCAGATGACATTGTCGGACATTACAAGACCAGACTTGTCGCCAAGGGCTACATGCAAAGGTACGAAATCGACTACTTGGATACGTACTCCCCAATGGTCAAGATGACAAGTATTCGACTGCTCTTTGCATACGCAACACAACATGGTCTAGAAATACACTAGATTGATGTCAAAATAGCCTTTCTCCATGGAGATCTAGAGGAAGAAATCTTCATGAAGTAGCCTGAAAGATTCGAAGACCCCGACAATCGACAATATGTCTGTCGGTTGCATCGATGCATTTATGGTCTGAAACAAACATCACGAGCTTGGTATAATAAGCTCAACAATCTTCTAAAGTCTCTAGACTTTGTTCCTACACAATTAGACTGTAATGTCTATATAAGAAGAGTAGAAAGAAGCTTTGTGATTCTAGTAACTTTTGTAGATGACTCTCAGATGATAGGAAACTCTTTGATGCTAATCAAAGAAACTAAGAGTCAGATTTTTGCAAATTACGAAATCATAGATCTGGGAGAAGCGAGAAAATGTCTTGGGTTGCAAATTAGAAGAGATCAAATGAGAGGAGTAATGGCATCCGAGTCAATCAAAATACGCCAAAAAAAGTACTCAAATAGTATCGAATGTTGGACTGCAAAGGAAGGGCCACACCAATGATAGTTGGAGCCAGATTGATGAAACAAGACTGCCCAAACACTGATGAGGAGAAACAGGAGATGGTAGGTATACCATACTCGAACTTGATCGGTAGTCTGATGTACCTTACAATCTGTACCAAACTGGACTTGGGCTTCCTTGTCTATACATTGAGCCAATTCTCCTCCAACCCTGGCATGGGCACCCAAAATATGGGATTGACCTACAAAGCAGAAAAAGAAGAAAAAGGATTCGAGCTGCAACACTATAGTGATGCAAGTTGGGCAAGCTGCAAAGACGACAACAAGTCTATGACAAGAGGATGTGCGATGCGTGCGGAGCAACAATTAGCTGGACATGCAAGAAATAAACATTAGTGGCTCAATTTGCAAAGCTGAATATGTCAATCAGGCAATACTTCTAGAGTCCTCATGCTTGGAAACCAAATATTGCAAAGCATGAGAAGAAGTGAGGAGAGTGCACAAGACTATGTGCTCAGAATCAAGTCTCTTAATAGGGAGTTAGCTTCCATTGGAGAGAAGATTCATGATGGTGAGTGTCATGCCCATGACTGGTCTCGAGTAGCGTGTCCACGCTAGGGACCGGTAGACCAACAACCCGTAAGTTAATTGTGACTATAAGGGAATTGGGGCCCTTATGTGTACATGGTCATAATTAATGGTTGTAGGCCTAAACACATGGTGGTGGAGTTGGTATGGGTCTATCAGTGAGTCATTAGGGAATTGGATGACGTGGCCCAGATAGTCTGCAGAGGTGTCCAGTGAGGTGTCACAGTGCACTACTAGTGGTGCATGGGCCTTGGAGGGTATAAGTATACCTATTGGGCTCTCACTAGTGTATGCTTGATAGCATGACCGGTGGCAAGATGCTGCTGGTGTGATTCCATACTCCTCTTTGTGATTGATCTATAGCTTGGGGGCTAGATCCATTTGATCTAGGTTTGGTTGGGTTGGTTTGTCCACCATCAGGTTCCCTTGTGTTGCTTGTGTTTGGCATGCTTAGAATAGGATCCTTGGATTGAGGACTTTATATTGATATCAGAGCCAATTCTGAGCACGGTTTTGCCATTGATTTGTGTTCAAGGAAAATCTCAAATTGTGAGGGGATTTTTTCGTTGTATGATACAGAATCTCGACATTCTTTGAGAAGATTAGTGGAGTAAGTAACAAGTGGAGAAAATTCGAGTGCCTCTTCCCGAAAATCACCTTTTTGAGTTACAATCGGTTGGTGGTATGTGTACTACCGGGTTTGAAGCGATTTGGCTTTTAAACACTTCAAATCTGTGGTTAGTGAAGTAAGGTTCAATTTTTGGTATCCACATATGTTATTGTTTGCTTCATTATGAACACTTTTCTGTTAGCAATTGGATCAATATGAGTGAATGCTGTTTTTTATGGCTTTTTGTTCATTACACAGTGATTTAGGTGATTTTGTTGGCTATCTTTTGCTTTTTACTAAGCCAATCTTGGCCTGAATCTGAGTAAAAGCAGGGAAAGATACACAAAAAAGACTAATCACTGGTTGTAAGTGTTGGTGGTCTCTTACAGGATTTGCATGGCGGTTTCTTGGTAATTTACAGGTTTATGCTGGTTTTTTGACAAACTAACTGAATTTGCAGGCTTGTGTGAATCAGTAAGGCCGTCAAACTGATGGTATGGTTTACAACTTAGCCTATTATGTAAATATGGATGGGAACCTGCAAATCAGGGTTTCTGGCAAAAAATGGGCAGCATATACCCTGTTTTCCTGGTTTAAAAAACCTTACCTGTATGCAATCTGTAAAAGAGTGTTGCTTATACATAAGCACGACAACAGTGTTTGCATTCTACTTGCATCTCTGCTTTGAATGAACAGGAGTGGAAAGGTGGATGGCTTCAAGCTGAAGCTAAACCAAATCTAAGCTCTAATTTCTCTATAATAAAGACTACTTAGGCAAGTAGGAATGAAAAGCAGCTGTAAATCACCCTTAAAACATCTGTAATCTGCTAATTAGGAGTAGAATATTATGCTTTTAACTTCTTGCTTCTGTAATGATTGAAAACTTGAAAAAACAACAGATAAAAACTTCTGTTTGTGCATCTCTTTGTTGCCCCCTGAGCGCCCCTCTTGCTGCAATTAACCTGTAGTGATTGCTATGATAATGGTGGAGGGATGACGCACCTCCATCCCTCGTCACGGCCGCTGCATCTCTCTCTCTCTCTCTCTCTCTCTCTCTCTCTCTCTCTCTCTCTCTCTCTCTCTCTCTCTCTCTCTCTCTCTCTCTCTCTCTCTCTCTCTCTCTCTCTCTCTCTCGGATTCTCCTTCTTTGTTTATGGTGAAACCCGAGGAGAGAGAAATAGGCGTGATTGGGGGGGGGGGGGGGTGGGTGGGGGTGGTTAGGTGAAACTACTAGTTAACTAAAATTTTTTGTTAACTTGGTGAGTCGTGTGGTTGAAAATAATGTTATAATATTTTAATAACACAAAAGGGATGTTTGCACGAGTTCCAATAAGGTCTTTTTGGATCTCAAAACTCCCCTAATGCTTGAGGGTTGTCCATAGTGAGAGTTGGTGTGTGTGTGTAACAAATAAAGTAAGGCACCCGACTTGGGCCCAAAAAATATTTCACCCTTATATTGTAAGTAGAGTTCCAAATAAGAGGGCCAAAGCCATAATGCTTAGAGAATAGCGGAATAAATTCAACAACTTGAGACATTCCATAACCAAAGTTAGGCCAAAGTGGTAGATAGTGAGGGGCTATAAAAATGAAGTAGTACCTACTTATTACCTATAGGCATAGACCTAGATAAGATCAGATACTCTCCCTATAACCTACCTTTAAGGGCTAGTTGGAAAACCCAAATTAGTCTAGGAGTATAACTTAGCTTCATGATCATACAATTAGACTCAAATTTAGAGATGATCTCCTATTTTCATACGACATGATTGATTGCCAATAGAAGATGGTGACGATCACCCTTTAGCCTCTTTTTGGTGGAATCATTGAATGAATGCTTCTATTGCTTTGATGACAACTCAAATTCGCAAATGAGGTGCCATGTCTTACTTATGGGGTCCTTAAATAAAAAAAATTTGACCTTTAAACTTTAATGGGCCCCCTTTTCGGCCGAATACTGGTACTATCAATAACAAGTTTTTTGGTTTACTTCACGACCAACTTTTTCGACGACTGCGACCGTATCAAGTTTGCCAACCCTAACCCTAACCTTTTAACATTTAAGAGATGTCTTTTGCAGTTGGAAATTATAAAGATTATTGTTGATTTTATGTTAAATGCGCTCTTTCTATGACTAGCATAGCAAAATGTAAAATTTTTGTTTGTTGTGCTATTTTTACGTTCATATTTTTGTTTTCGTCTATGCTTAGCATAGGAATAGAATCAAAATGTTTATATTTTTGCAATGGCAAGTAATTCTTCTTCTTCTTCTATTCCTATAGTTCTAACTCAGTACGTAGCTACATCTGAGTCATCCTCGTCTGATAATCCTAATGAAAGTTAGTATTATGAAGTCACTCCTTCATGTTCTCATCCTAATACCATTTGTGTTTCCCCATCAACAAAAAAATAAAAATTGGATTTTTGTTGGTGGGTCACACCCATTATCAAATTGATTAGATGTTTAGTTGTTTTTCCAAAAGACTAAGACGCAAGAAGGCATTTTCTTTACCAGTGCTTCAGAGCATTGTTGAAGAATCATACGTGCCAAAGCCAAATGTGTCGTTAGTTAGGCATACATATGATTTTCATGAATATATTAAGGCGTCCAATGAAACAAGTCGTTGTGTTGCTACTATTAATGATATTAGCTTTCAACATCAGTTCAAAATCAAATGTAATGAAACTGGCATCACATTGCTATGGGGCAAACAATTTTCAAGTTCCGATTCATGGTTACCTGTTGAAATAATACGGTTTTTGCTCAATATGCCATCTGGTCAAATCGAGCTCGCTATGTTGTCTCCCTTGAAGTCCATGCTAGAAAAACAAAAAGCACAAAGAGAGCATTGCGAGGTTGACCCATTTGCCTCGTTAAATTTTTTCGATTCAAGTATTCATGCAAAGTTATCAATTTTTTGATGAGTTTGATCAACATTGGTGGATGGACTTTTTCGAGGAACAAAAAATCAGTTTGCTTAATTTTGAACACGCATCAACAACTGAAGAATTTCAATGGCCTCATTAATTATATTAGGAACTTCAACTACAATTGTCGAACCTTCAAATCTACCTCGAGATAATGATTTTTTGGAGTTTATGAAGGCGAGGAACGTGAAGGAAGAATAAGCAAAGTGTAAAAGTTGCAAAAATGAAGTGGCGCGGTGATCTAAATGAAATCCAAATTGGAAGACTTGTTGCACTTCTAGCTTCAGAAAACAATGAAGGATATCCATTTTGGATTGCCAAAGTACTTGGTTTCATTCAAAATAGGAATCAGACAAAAGTACTACGTGTCCATTGGTTGCACACCACTTCAATGAATGTTTTTTTGGGAAGGTACGAACTTAAAATGTTGCTTAGATCTAAAGGGCAAGAGAAAACGATTGCCAAAGAACAAACCGAGGATTGATGATTTGAATTTACAAGATGTAGATGTTTTGGCTTTTAATTTTGAGTTAACAATGACCAATCATCTACGAAAGTCAACTATAGCCATACTGAATGAACGACTTGGATTAATGAGACAACCATCGTCGTCAACTTGTCAGCAACAGAGAAAAGCTGACTTACAAGGTTTTTTTTTATCAACATTGGACACGGATTCTGAAGATGATATGCCAATTGACTGTAATGAAGAAGACGGGTCTTCCACCTCATCGGCTGAAAACAAGAGTGTTCAAAATATGTCAAGTTCTAAATTGAGACATCAGCGAAAATTTCTTAGAAAATGTACTTTGAAAAAATATATGTATAATATAATTTAAGCCCTTTTGTGTTTTAATGGCATTTGGAATGTGTTGTCTTGAAATGTTATGCCGTATGTAATTATGATGGTTTTATGAAATTTGCAAAAAAAAACCTGCAATGCTTCATTAAAAAAAATACACACTTTTTAGCATTTTTTTTATTAATTCGAGTTAGAGAATCCTTAAAAAAAACCATGATTTTGGCCTAAAACTAGGACCATTAAAAAATACCGAAAAAGGTTACTCTTTTTTAGGTCAAAGTCCCAAAACAAATGTCATCGTGTTTGAATTGTTTTTTGCCCTTACATCGAAGTTTTTCTTGAATAAAATCACCGCTCAAAATTGTTCTATTGTATTTCTTAAGCACTTGATGCAATTTGACAATTGTCTACAACAAGGCCTTATAGGAGATATATCACACATGATGGGAACCTTATCAAATTATAAATTTGATCTGAAAAACTACAATTCACCAAAGAAGTAACTCAAACTATCTAGTGATAGTTTTCAAAACCTAAAACATGTTGTAGATTTGATATCTTATAAGATGTGCATCTTTTCAAAATGTAATGCACAAATGATGATCCAAATTTTAATGCATCACGTTGGTCCACAATCAAATTCATGCTAATCCACAAGCAAAATCTTAGCACAAAGTTCGATAATTCAATCTCATGACAAGCAGAATTTGAAGCATAAGAGGGTAAATTTATCGAACTCAACATTTACATCGAGGAAGGCCCTCATGAGAGGGCCTCCCCCTATACATAGCAACCAAAGATCTATTAAGATTACATGAGGGGCTTCCCTTGTACATAGTTGCAATAGGGTCCTCCCAAAATACCAAGGTGGACCATTCTCATGAGTACATGCGTGTCACATAGTATGTCCATCTATGTGTAACTATTAAAGTATGCAATTGCGTTATCATGGAGGAAAAATACAAAATGATCATATAGTGGACCAAAATTCGATTTCCCCTATCACAATTAAGTGAAAAATACAAAATGATCATATAGCGAACAAAATTCTATTTCCCCTATCACAAATGAGTCACATACTGCATGAATCCTAACGGGCGGAGCTGTGAGGGGGAACACACTTCTAAGTAGCTCCCCCATGTGCCTAGCCTCATATGGGGCTCTATATATTGGGTCTCTACAACGAGAGCTTGCCACCTACTTGTAATACAAAGCAATTAAGAAATATATAAAGCATCAAAAGAAGCTATCACCCTACTATTCCTCCCTCCTACGTTGGTCGGCATACGTCTCCTCAACCCTCGCGATCCTTGGCAGTACACTATTCAGTGAAATCAGATGCTTCAGCAGCTTCCTCTCAAGGCATGGGAGGTGGTGGATGCAGGCCTGCATGCTGAGACCCATGTGCAATCCTGATCTGCACAGGTATTGTGCCACTCAAGCTAATTCTGATGATCCATCTGATCGAAGACATAATTGCGAGCTGGACAATGTTGTGGGTGTCTTGTATGAGCTGAGTTCAAGATGTCGGTACAGACGTGGAGTGCTTGCTTTCCCTGAAGGGAGCTTATTTAACAGACTGTTATTTCATCTGCAGAATCTCACAGGACAGGAACAGATATCGACGGTTGCAGATATGCTGATATAAGCTGGGCACTGGGTCCATTTAACTTCTAGGGGAAGAAGGTGTTAAAGAATTCGATATTAACTAGTGTCAAAATGTTGATAAGAACTCAGGCGAAGGACTATGAAAATAGGGAATGGAAATGCTATAGATGCCGTGAATATAACTCCTGAGAGGCTTACATAGACCTTGGCGAAGAAGCTACAGGGCGTAAATTCTGCATGGGGATTTCTTACAACGTAGTAGTTGCAGTAGGCAGAGGTAAAAATAGTAGAGGGGCGTTAAAATGGTGTTTGCAGACTTTAATGAAAGAAGGGGACATTTTGCCAATTATTCATATCCGCCCTCCAGTGCAGACTATTCCAACTCCATGTAAAGTCTTTAACTCTACATTACTAATCACTAATAAGAATTCGCCATATCCTACAAATATTCCTTACTTGGACAGGCCTTCAGACATTTTTTTGGCATTGTATCGTAATTCTTCGATATATTGCATTAGATGAAGCTTTTATAAGGCTTAATCTCCTTGCTATTCTATTTTTTGCAGTGGGAAAGTTTCCTGTTGGTCAGGTAGACAAAGGGATAGTAACAGAATACTTGCGAGAAATCAATCTCAAGGTCAACAAATCACTTGAATGCTTCAAGCTGGATTGCGCCTCTCATAAGGTTTTCAGCTTAGGGCTTAAATTTGAAAGCATTATTCTCTGACTACTGAATGCACAATAATAAGCTGAATAGTACGAGTTCCAAGGAGCAGCCTCGAGTACTGAATATTAGCATTTATTTTATAAGTTAAGCAGTCTTCATATACAGATAGCGCAGCATATATCTGTTCGATTAGCAGGAAATTAGAATTAGAATTTTGTACAAAATGTACACAGTTATCCGATTGATTGCGTGAGCAGTTCTCATCCAATACTTTCAGTTCTTCTGCAAGCTTCAGTGAACTCTAGATTGAAGGAACAGTTGGTGGTGTGATAAAATTGAACGAATAGTTGTTTTGTGATAAGATGCAAGTTGTTTTCACCAGCTTTTGTGTAAACATCAGTAATCTCTACCTGGGCTGAGTTGACTTCGCTGAAATGTTCGTGTGGATAAGAGAATTGCTCCTATAACAAGAAAACTACAACCATAATAAGTGAATTCCAATTATACTAAGAGAATTAATTGAATTGCTTGGTTGGAGTGGAGCAGGTGCAGGCAGAGATAATTGTGGTAGAACACGTTTCTGTGAAGAAGGCTTTGCTGCAGAAGATAAGGGAGCTGGGAATTGGCAAGCTCATACTGGGAACTTCGGGCCCCACCGTCGCTGCGAGGTATGATCTTACTAGTATATTCTGTGGGTGTAAGTCGCCTTGCCTGCCGTCTAAAGTCCAGACTTTAAATTTATTCTCCTCTAAGCATGCAGGAATAGTGGAACCGGCCTTGGAAATTGGCCAGCAATTTCTGCTCAAGAACCCTTGGTAGAGCATCCATGGCTAGTCTTGTGATCGATGCATTTTGCATCACCATTGGAGTGACACTTGTGGGCTCCCAGCCATATTCTGCGCCCCACCATTGGAGTGACACTTGTGGGGTCCCAGCCATCTAAGGGTTTAAAAAAAAAACATAGGATTTAAGGAGATGGTGATATTACTCACCTTCACCCTTGGATTGTTGGGAGATCACCACTCTAGTCACCACTCTAGTGCACTATCACTTTAATGGTGTTGCAAAATACATTGATCCCTAGTCTTGGGCGAGATTGCTCAACCAAGTGTGGGTTCCACCACACTTTAGAAATTTCATCTTTACTTCAGGAAGGAGCTGGTTTTGGACACTCCCTTGGGCTCCAACTCAATCGAGAATTACACATTAAGGCCAAGATCAGATTGAACATGCCATGACATGAGAGGTAAGGACGAAGGAGGCCTTTCGATCCACTATGAATGTAACGAGCCTATAACCAATGGTGAAACCTAGGGTATATAAGTCAGGGATGGTTGGACTTGGGCGGAATGGCTAAACCAAGTCTAGGTCCACCAAATTGTAGGTATCTTACCTTTTTCTGTAACTTTAAGTAAGGAGCCAGTTATAGACATCCCCTTGAGCCTACTAGGGCATCGATGGCAAATTGTGTGCCGAATTGCTTGACCAAGTCTGGGTCCACCATATGTATAGATTTTAACTTTTGCTTTACTTTTGGCAAGGATTGGTTAGGGACACGACCTTTTTGTTGATGACATATGTTGACATCAACAAGCCAATCATGTCTTTGTTTGTAACCATTATGGCGATGACATAACCAAGATACGATCAAATCTACAAATGTCATTGTAGGCATGAAGGCAAATATTGCCTAGGCCATGTGGAGATACCTGGTTGGAGAAGATGATTGATGTCATATGTAGTACTGTAAGTTGCATTCTTGCTTTTCTACATGCACCTTCTGGGTACTAGGAGGTGCATATTAATAAATTTAACTTTTATTACATGTACCCTTTCACTCAAAAAGTGCATGTTAAAAAAAAATTACTACAATAAAAGGTTCAACGATAGTGAAGGTCCGCTCCTCGGCCCTTTTGTTGTTGGAAGGGCCTTGAGGACAAGCTTGCCCCCCCCCCCCCCCCCCCCTAAACTCTCATGTGGACAACCAACAAAAATTGACACACAACATAGGTCAATATTGACAAAATGTGCATGTGGTAGCAAATGATGGGCTGCCATATGTAGTCTGGTAGAAATTGAAAAAAAAAAATCCCCAAAAAAGAATGCATTTTTTGTTGTAATTACGTGAAAAATGTAAAACAATCATAAAAATAGTAAAAATAACCAAAAAAAATATGTAAATAGAGAAAGATAAAAAATAAACTTTCAATTTGTGCATTACGCAAGGTAACGCCCGAAGGCCTTGGGCCCTTTACCCTAGCAAATCCTAACACGAATTTGGGTTGATGACATCCCTCTTGAGTAATTATGAGTCATAGTCATATGAAGAGGCATCTCAAAAAGCAACATGTAGGAGTTGCTATTATGTGAGATGAATTCAATTCCAGTACAAAAAATGGAATATGGAGTTGTTGGTGAAATTTCCAAAAAAAAAGGTGATTGGTACAAAATAAATATACGAGATAGAGTACAAAGCTAGATAGGAGTATCGACAAATTCAAGGTGAGACTGGTGGAGAAGGGATACAAGCAAAAGGAAGTGATTGATTTTAAGAGACCTTCACTCCCCTAGCCAATATTCGTGTGATATGGTCAACCATAACACTTGCCATTTTGTAGAAAATTGGCAATCTTGAATGGTAATTAGCTAGAAGAGGATCAGGTATATGTTGAGTCTCAAATCAAAGGTTTCAAAGTAAAAAACAAGGAATCTTATGTATGAACATTGTTAAAAGCTTCTAAAGAGTAAAGCCAGTTCCTTGAGCTTGATAAGGCAAAATCTAGCTTGATCTTTTGCAATATCATGTACATAGTGAAATCTCACATGTGTGGAGCATGTTCCCACGTGTGGAGGGTAGCCATAATGTTTTTAATATGAGGAGTTTGAATAGTCAACAGGGTTTAATCTTGAGTTTGGGAGATACTTTGACTTCCCCCCCCCTCACTACATATGTTAGTAGATGATTAGGCCATTTTTGGTGTGTGATGTAGCTCGAGGTAGGGTAGGCACTCGACACATGGCTAGATGGTAGAGGGCTAGTGACACTTTCCTATGTGTTGTCATGAAGTCATTTGACCAATCAAAAGTAAAAGATCTATGAAATTGGTCCAATCATATTAAAGGGTCCTTACGTCACAAGACCAATCAAATTAGGAGGAGATATGTTCATATTGTATGTGGACTACACCACTTGGAGCTCAAGACACCATTTGAGAGAGGGAGCGATTGATTCTATACTTAGTTTTTTGGAGAGATTGTAAGATTCTACACATCACACTTTTGTTGCTTTCTCTCTCTACCCGAGAGCAATCCATATTCTTAGTTTTTTTCATCACGATCTGCTCTTACATGTGAATGTATGATGGTGAATGATTCATGCATGTTCTATGTGCTCTTGCGTTAGAATTTTCAAGATAGATTGTAGAATCAATCAAGAGCATTGCCAAGATCTTTGTACAATCACACACATCTTAGGATATCATTCACACACTTTGAGGTGTCCTCACGTGTGAAAACTTCACAATCCCAAGAATATTGATGTTTGCTTTAATCAAAAAGAATTTCGTGAAAAATAAGGCGAATCCAAATCTATATCCCACTTATCGTGAAGGTGAAGTACTTATCCTAGTATTAAATGTTGATGATATCACTTTGACATGAGGTACTACTAGTTTGACTAAACTAGAACCCTATAATCACTTGAGTTTTTAAAAAATGGACTTAGGTCCATTGCACTATTTTTTAGTACTAGAAGTATGAAGACAAGAATATAACACATTTCTTAAGTTATTAATAAGTTACTTGAAAGGTTTTATATGCTTAATTTTGTGAACTTGCTTTAAATTTAAAGCCAAAGACACAAAAATAAAAAAAAAGGGGTAAATGAGACACATAATTATAGACCAAAAGTTTCATTCAAATGTCTCATCTATAGAACTATCACCAAATTTGTCATTTCTTTCATTCTAGAAATAATCATATCTCCAACACTGTTTCTCTCTCAAGATGCCTAAAGCATGCTCTCCTTGCATGGATACAAGATATCACTCTTAATGGCTATCTGAAAACTCTGGGTAATCCTCTTCTAATGAAAATGACAAAAGTTGACAATCACCCACATATTATGAAGTCTTTTGAAGCTCTCTTTGCTTTTCTTCATATTTCATGGAGGAGAGAAAGGTGGTGGGGCATGAAAAGATGAAGGTAGTTTATCATGGTGAAGCTAATCCATGGCCTTTGATTGATAAAGCCTTATAGAATCCCATTTTGGTGGTGTCATGTGGCCTAGAATGGACATGTCATCTCTAGGGTTGTAGAGACACATTAAAAAGCCTTTCATGGTTTGAAAAAAATACCCAAGATGCTTCTTAGGTTGCATATGCTAAGTGAATGTTCCATTTTGATTTGACCAATGATTTGCAAGTAATGCCTAATCTCATACCATAGGATACATGAAACTTCCAATAGCACTTCCATAGGGTGTGTGTGACGTTTCTTTAATCTCTTGTTGCTCCCATTGGACATTGTTTTGCAAATAACTTGACCCCTATAGGAATAGGACCATTGAAGTGTTTGTAGTTTTGCAATATGAATTTGTAATATCTTCTCAACATATCTATCTTGGGTTAACCACAGCGTCCTATTTTGATGATTTCTTTTGTCAATACCTAGATAATAAAGTGCCTCTCGACCTTCATCTCAAAATGAGATGTCAGTTGAGACTTTATTTCTTGGATAATTTTCTTGCTATTACCTATGACAAGAATGTTATTGACATATAACAACAAGACAACAAAATGAATATCAACATGTTTGAAGCAGACACTATGATCAGCTTCACTTCATATAATTATTCTTGCAAAATTCTAAAATAATTTCATCATAGTCTAACTCCTCCACTTGGGAATATCCTTTCACTACGAATCATGCTTTGAATTTTTCCATAGTGCCACATGCACTATATTTTCTCTTTAACACCTACCTACTACATATAGCTATTCGCCAACAAGTAGTTTGACTAGATCCCATTTTCTCTAAGGCCAACTGAATCTCCCCATCCATGGCCTCTTTCCAAAATTTCCATACTTCTAAGGCCAACTGCATCTCCCCATCCATGGCCTCTTTCCAAAATTTCCATACTCTAGATTCAAGTGTCTTTATGATAGTTCTAGCATGATGATCTTGTAGTATCTTAGATTAACAAAGCGTTCACCCGCTTACACCCTTTGATACCACAAACGGGTCAGCTAGAAAACTTAGATGCACACTCTTCGTTGTTCATTTCATTCTTCTCTACTTTGATGCAACTTCACATAGTTAGAATGCTCGTGTAGCTTACAAACCCTAGAAATTAAATATGTCATGATTAGGGGACTAGATCGTATAGGCGCACAAAAACCAAGGATTTCACTCAATTAAAACCTAAAATAATGCACTCCATGATTATCCTAGACCTACAAATCTTGTTGCTCGTCCTTCATGAATAGGTATGCTATGGTCCGAGAGTAGCCATGATGAATCAGGTAGAGGCATGCTCCTCAAACTCTTCTGTGATCACATAAGAGTGCAAACGTTGGGGCTTTGAATTAGGCAATTTCTGATTTTCACTCTTGGGTGATATTTTTTTAAGATATTTTTTTTTCAGATTCAGGCCAACATGATACACATGTAGGCTAGCTCTAATAGGTGCATGTGTGTAACTCTTGCAAAGTGCGCAACACATACTTCAAAATGATTACTGGGTATTTTTGAAGTAATTTAATAGGGAACTTAGTACAAAGTTGTGTAATGTATTTAGCAATTTCACATCTTGATGTAATTTTGATGAATTGTTACATGAGTAGTATGCAATGATTGTGATCAAGAATTCATGATCATTCAAGTTATTTTTTGACATTTCATGATTACTTCATCGATTATTTTGGCAAGTCTTAAAGAAAGTTTCACAAATTGGATAAGTTGGTGAACTTTACAATTAAAGATGTCTTGAAGACTACATGATCATCACGATTTTAAATCATGAATGTTGAATCATAGAATCGTAAATAAGACTAGCAAAATTGTGAATATTGCATCGTGATGCTCATAACTATTAAATCATGCATTTTTTACTATTATTGAATGGTGGCATTCATTGTGGCATTCTTGAATACTGCATTGTGAAATTTCTTGAAGACTTTTGTGGATTCTACATTTCAAATTGTGAAACTATGAAATTTGTGACTACTTTCACGATGACTAATTGTGAGTTTGTGAGTGACCAATTTATTCAAAACATCAAGGCCATTTCTATGCATGTTGAAATTGAAATGCTTGAATATTGAAATTGTGAACATTGAATCTTAATTCAAGAATACTAAATCTTGAAATTTGTGAATATTGAATCTTGAAATCATGAATATTGCCAATTGTTAAAGCCTTGACTGCTTTTGTGAATAATGATTGTGAGATCATGAATATGAACTGTTAGATTTTAGACCAGAATACCTTTGATCCTAAAATCATAAATGAGTTTTGCAATAAGTACATTCATTGTTAAATTGTGCATACTCGATTTTACATTGAAAAATCATCAATGCTGATCTATGGAATCGTGAATGTTCACGTCAAAGTGATGATAGTAAATGTCAACCAATGAAATTTTCAGCCTCACCCATTTGTCTTGCATAATGACTACTAAGCTAGTTTTCATCCATTCATCTTAGGAATGACATTTTCATTAGAGAAATGAGGAAACCCAAATTTTCAGATATTATGGCAAGAGCTTTGTGTTGTACAAGGTTCTTATTTCGCTTTTGCTAACAATAGCTCAAATTTGTTCAGTTTTTCTATAAAGAATGAACAAGGATGATAAGTTTAATAAGTGAAACTCAATCTCCTGTATGATCGATCATGTGGTGTTATAATGTTGTATCCATGTAGAGTACTCAAAGCTTGCAGGAAGAAGCTGAGGAGCCAAGGACTATCTGCCTACATATCCAAGCATTCGCCTCCATCTTGTGCTGTCTTGGCAATTCGCAGAGGACGACTTTATTCTGTAAAAGATGCAACCACTGCTGAAAAAAACTCTCCTCTGTGTTCGATAACTGATGATTCACACCCCAATGTATTGCTGTCGCCGCCTAGCAGCGAAGTGGATGCTGGTGTTGCCGGTGTTGGTGGTGATGGCTTCAGTAGTTCGTCTTTCAAAGGTCAATCTGCAAGCATTTTACAAGCTTCAGAATCAGATTTCGGTAGACACAGTTAATTACAGTTTATATGTGAGTTGATTGCTGTTGTCAGAGAGCAAATTTATGATCAAAGAAAGAAGTATGTACTAGTGCAACATGAGCAACATGAACGTTAACGAAAGTGGAAAAGAGAGAAAGATGTCATGACAGCAGTTGATCCTGGATTTGAAATGATAAATCATACGTTGTTGAGAGTTTAAAATGCTGATGTGATGTTAATCTTGTCACAGCGGGAGTTATTGAAGAGGATCTCGGATCGTCGTCGCAAGGGGGGAGTTCTGCCTCTAACTTGTCAGAGTTATCTCAATTTCAAAACCAAGGATGCACATATTCTCATCGCGTTTTTGAGCTGCCACACGAAACTAAGCCTGCTCCATACGGACTCATCCGATCAAAGTCAAGTTCAATAGACACCGTTGATGATTATTCTGAGGCTGATATTCTTAGGAGGCTCCGTAACCCAATAAGAGGTTTCCCAGCTGACGATACTGCGCGTAAGATCTTTATGCGACCTTCCCTTGGGCCAAAATTAGAACGTCCTACCAATCGACATATGAAATTAGTGCAAAATCGTGTAAAAAAAGCTGGGTATTTTCCGGACTACTTCATCAAGGATGTTCCCGAAGAGGATCAAGAGGATGTCCAGGATTTGGGAAGCGCGGGTTCAAGTTCTTGGTCGAGTCGCTCCGAAATGGAGCGACTTGAACGTAGCTCATTTTCATTTGACGATGACGCTAAGATCGATTATCCAATTGCACCTGTCAGGGTAGAGGCTTTCGAAGGAATGCTGGCCGCACAAGCATCCCCTCACAGATCTCCCATCATTACGTTTGAAGATCGTCTCAAGCAGCTGCATCTTGCCAGTGAGAAGACAACTCCACTCGGGTCTCCTGAATTGGAGAGAGAATCGGTGAGGTCAAGTATATTAACCGAAGTAGTAGATTACGAAGCAATATCTACAGGACAGCTGCAAGAAAGCCTCTCTTCGCTGGAGAGAGAGCATTCCAGGGTGAGTACATCGGCACATTCTGGTTAATTGGGAACAGGTAACTTTGGCTGAAAGATAAAGTAGAGCACAAAACGTTAACTAGATATGTATCCTATCCAATGCGACTCACATGCCTGTGATTATTTTCTTCATATCTCATGAACAGGAAATTAATAGGCTAAGTTTCGAACTTCAGAAAGCTTGCCTTGCAACAAAGAAAGCAAAAAGAGATGCTGACAACGAGGTTATGCAGCGCAAAAAAGCTGAGCAAGCTGCAATTCGGGCTGCAGACAAGGTATTAGCATGAGTTGGAAGCTCTTTAACTGATTGTTCTTACTTTCGGTAATTACTAAGCTTAGATGCACTGCCTCTACAACCCATAGATTCTAAACTAAATTATTTAATTCACAAGTTCGTGATTCCAACCGGACTAACCTTCCTCACAACACCCACAGGCGGAGGAATATGCTGTTAAATTTCTAAGAGAATCTGAAATGCGAGCAAAAGCTTTCGAAGTTGCAAAACATTATAGAAAAATAGCAGAAGAGGATGCCAAATTCTACGAGCAGAAGCTGGAAGCTGTCTCAGTGGCAAGACACTTCGCGGAGCAGAAAGCTGCAAGTTTCAGAAGGGAGGCTGAGCTAGCCACAGTAGCAGTACAGACCAAGAATCGGAGGAAACCCAAATAATTAAGTCCTCAATTAAAAGTCATCTCAGCACATAATATACAGAACATAGCAGAAGTGCTTTCAGTTGCAATATGGCATTGATCAGATACTCAAGGATTTGCTCGAAAGATTGGTTCATATTCTAGATTACTTTGTAGTCTTGAATATCATTAAAAAGTGAGAGCATATAATACTCCAATGAGTTCCATTTCATACTGCAAAGGCTAGATGCCTCATAACTCATGAAATTAGAGATTGACTCCAGTTTGTTGCTCAATATGAGTTCACGTCCAATTAAGAGGAAGGGGGAGAAAATTTTTAAATCGAAAACCCTAAAATATCATACACGCATAAAACCCTAAAATTAAAAAACCCTAACAAATAATAAGGACTGAAAACCCTCAAATAGACTAATGACTGGATAATGGGTCTTTGGTAAGGATATAATGGCAAGACTTCTTACCATGGGCTCACAAAATGACAAAACACCCATAACACCCATTGTCGTGCATGTGTAGCTACAATCCCAAAAAAATTATATCCATAACCTTCAATATTTTGTTAATGATTTTATTCGTTTTTTCAAGATACTATCCATGATATTGATTGAGGGCTGAAAATTATAGCCAATAAAATTTGTGGAAAAAAATGAGGTTCCATTATTATGCCCTAGGTAGTGGTGGTCCCCAAATTCAATTTGGACCATTGATTTACTTAAACATTTGAGTTGACACAAATTACGATATTTGAAAGTTGCGTATTATCAAATTTATCCAGCGGGCGATCTAACTCATTTTTTTGGGCATTTCATGAGTTCTCAAGTCGATAATTAAACTTTGACAAGCACATGAGGCTCATAAAAGGGCGTATAGAAAGAAAAGAAAGGGAGAATAAAGAACCATAGCGATGAGAAAGGGACCCATCAAAAAATTTCAGTTGTAAAGAGGGGTGTCCCTTCCCATCCTTTACACTTGGGGAGGGGTTGTCTTAATGACCTTCACACCCAATTCATTGTACATCATGTATGCATGGCTCAACCTAATAGACTCTCCATAGTTTTATGGTTGTTTTATCATATGCAAAAGTCATGAAACATACGATACTTCCACACATAAATATGTGTTACAAATTGCCATTCGCTTTTGTAAGGTCACTTATTATTGTTGGACCCGTCTTGTGCCTCCCTAATCACACGGATCTAGAGGACATGAGAGGGGTTTTTGGATCTCCAACTGGGTGAGTAGTCATGTGTAGTCAGTATGTTTCAATCCAATCATGTGGGGAGAGGATAAACGACGAGATAAGAATGAGGATCTAAGCCAACTAAGGTTGTCAAGCTTAGTGTAGGATCTAAAGGTGGAATGACTTAGATCTATGGGTGAGATTCTTCTCATTTCTTCCTCTTTTCAATGTTTTTCTTGTTTTTGGTTTTTTCTTTTCTTGGTTCTTGGTTTCTTTGGCTTATCTAGGCATCTTTGGCTCTAGATCTTCTCCTCAAGAGGTTGATCTTAACTTCTTTTACTAAGTCGGAAATGAAAAAGCCCTCATTGCCTTAATTAACCACGCAACATGTTTTATGCACAACTATAATTTCAACCCGAACTCTAAATAAAAAAAATAACACGATTCACTTCAAAACTTTCCCTTACTCACTCAACTGAACGAGCATAACCACAAAATGCAAACGCATCCAAACTCAAATCTATATGACCTTGTTACTAAACAGATGTAGGCGGTCTATAAAACCTTACTTGCTTCGAAAAAAAAATGCTTATCCATAATTCTCTCTTGAAGATATGGAATCAAATTTCATAATGAATTCTTCTCTTCCTTCTCTCTCTCTCTCTCTCTCTCTCTCTCTCTCTCTCTCTCTCTCTCTCTCTCTCTCTCTCTCTCTCTCTCTCTCTCTCTCTCTCCAAGGGAGATCCCTAAGTATCTATAGGAGATGGGAATGATTTGCCACCTTGAAATGAAGCCAAAGTGGTGGTTATCTCATAATCACACCATAAAGACTTCTTGCTCACCACCCATGTGCTTTTGTCATCTATCTATTACTTCCATTTAAGTGTGCATGGAGGCCTTGCATCTCATTGGACCATGTTTAGACTTTGTATTTTTGGAAGGTGGGAAAGAGTTGACTTGCCCATTTTGCCACTTCCTATTTATCTTTGAAAGGGAAGACCCCTTGACCAAAGCCAAGAGTCTTTAAGGTTGTGGTCTCCTCTTGTCTTTTATACAAGGAGGGGGAGACTCTTCAATTTTCTTTCTTTTTCTCTTTTCATTTTGTCAAGTTGAAATATCCCATAGTACTTGCGGTGGGTCACACCCTTTTAGGACTATCCTTGTTTTTGGAGGGTTGTCCCTTGTCTTTCAAGGTCCTATTCTTTGATCCTAATATCACTTTGAGTGATGTTTGCCGGCATTGTTGTTTCCTCCCTTAGTTCAGTTTTGTCGGTTTGTCAGTGATTTGCACAGGAACTCCTGCTGATGGGTTGATGCCGATTCTCTTCAAATTCTTCGGTCTCAGCTTTTTGGGTCTCAAGGAAAAGGATGTCCTGCAAAATCTCAGATATCTTTTTATATTAAAAAACCAAACCCGAGGTTACATAGATGAAATCAGGCATACATCAGCCAAAATAAATCTTAATAGCCAATTCTAAGACTAATTTTGTTTAAAAACTCTATAGTTCTTTTTGGGCGAACTGGGACCCCTTTGCATGGGCTATTGTAAAGACCACTAGGGAAAAACCCCTAAGATGAGGACAAGATAACACAAGAGAGACTATGGAGCAAAACCACCCAACCAATCCTAGATCCCTCTTGGAGAATCCTCCTGGATCTAGCACCCATGCCATGCCATGTGATAGCAAGAGGAGAAGAGCTCTACAAATAACCTAGACCAAAGTCGTCGATAGAATAATCTCTACCTCAATATATAGAGAGTAGGATCCTGTGCATGAACCCATGCAATCCCCATGCAAGTCAACTATAAATAAATCACAGCTCTTCATGCATACCTCCTGCCTATAATAGTCACATGTACATGCATTACTCCATATGTCTCAATTAGAGTGTCTGGGTCCTCTCAAGGTCATTAGTCACCAACAGGCCTTGACATGGAATGAAATCTAGGCGTGACCAATAATCTCGAACACTGGAGGGCCGATCTACCATATTAGGACTATTTCATGTCCTTAACGGAATATGGCCATAACATTCTTCCTCCCTTAAACAGGTTCTATCCTCAGGACAGAAAAAAAAAAAAACATGAAACTATTCCTTAAGCTTTTAGTCTTTTCCACGAATCATTATTCTTAGTCTGATCTTTCTATCTGAATAAGCACTCAAAGATGCAACAATTCAATTGCTTGTCTCTACTCATGAATACTAACTCAAATCCTCAAAGATACACTAAGCTATAAATCCTTTCAATGGGTTGATCTACTCCAAAATAAAAGTTCATCACCTTCATGTAATCCAGATTACATGAAACACTGGGTGACTTTACTTTTTTCAGAAATCAAATCCAAAAGCTAAAGAAATTCTATTTCAATATCTTGTAGAAACTAAGGCTTCTTGGTACAAATATTCTTAGAATATCCAAATATTCTAAAATATCACAATTCAGTCATCTAAAATCTCTAGGAGAGCCATCAAGTCTCAGAGAGTTGTAACTCAAACCAGATTACTGCAGCTACTCTAATGAGTTAACAGCCCCATTCCTAGCATCAAATGCAAGAAATCAGCAATTCTAGACATAAAATCCTAACAAGAACAATCATTAATGAAGGTAGGTATACTTTATGGTTTCACACGTGTGAGACTCTGTCTGAGTACGGACTCCAACCTGAAAATCAAGTACACTATGATAGAACCTCAAAACAATCAAAACAAATATAGACAAATGGAGAGAATCACACAAAATTGCTTCCAAAATCAAGATTGATGTCTCACATTGATTATGGCCAAATATGCCTCTATATATACACTTCTTGGAGCTCGAGGTACTGATCATGCATCAGATTTCACACGCGTGAGGATGCCTTGTCATCATCATGCAATTTTGACACTTGGATCAAACTTTCCATTTTGGGCAATTTTTGGTCCAATTTTCTACTATATGTAGATCTTCATGGAAATCTTCTAGAAGCAAAAACTCATCTACTTCAGCTATTTCCACACGTGTGAGTTGTCCTCTACACATGGGATGTGACACCTACTCAAAATATTTGGCTCATGCAATCAATAGATTGATGCCATTTGTCATATCTCTAGAAAACTAGATTTTGGCCATTTTAGCCACTAGAACTTGAATAAATCATATGTACAACATATATGATTATGGTACATGACAAGTACACTAGTTTCATACGTGGGAACAGGCTCCACACATGTGTGTTTATCCTATATACAATATTTTTGGCCTCTACCAAACTTATTTTTGCTTTTTTCACACTCCTAAAAAATCTAGCTTGGTAAATCTAGCATAGATCTATCTATAACTCCAAGAGCCAATCTTAATTTTACAAATGGATCTTTAGGCAATGCCTTGGTGAGTATATCAGCAATGCAATCTGATGATGAAACATGAATAAGCTTGATCTCTTTTGCTTGCACTTTCTCCCTCATGAAATGATGTGAAATCTCAATGTGCTTTGTTTGAGTATGGAAGACTAGATTGTTTGCAAGTTGTTGAGCTGCTTGATTGTCACAATATATGCATGGAATGTCTTCATCCTTGATCACATGTAGCTCCTCCAAAAGCCTTTTAAGCCAAAGAACCTCCTTTGTTGTTGCTGCCATAGCTTTATACTCGAATTCTGTTGATGAAAGAGAGATGGTATCTTGCTTTTTGGAAAGCCAAGATATAGCTCCTCCACATAAGAATGTAGCAAATGCACTTATGGATCTTTATCCATCTTGTCACCTGCAAAACTTGAGTCCGAATATGCTCTTTAAACAAATATTACTCCTTTCATAAACTATGTCAAAGTCTTTTGTAGCCAAGATGTACCTTAACACCCTTTTTGCTCCTTTCCAATGACGTATTAATGGACTTTGCATGTATTGACTCAATTTGCCAACACAAAAACTAAGATCTGGTCTAGTGATGGTTAAGTATATCAAGGAACCAATAAGCATTCTATAGGTAGTGACGTTCTCAAAGGATGCTTCATCACTTTCCTTAGAAACTTTTATATTTAGTTCCATGGGAGTTTCAACTCCTTTACAATCAATCATGCCAAATTTTGCTAAGATTGATCTAGCATACTTAGATTGACATATGAAAGTAAAATCATTACTTCTAGTGACTTCTATTCCAAGTATAACTTTAAGAAGTCCTAGATCTACCATTCTAAGTTCACTAGACAAGGAAATTTTTACATTTTTGATGCCATCTAGATCATTTCCTGTGAGTATAATGTCATCAACATATAAAACTAAGATAATGATCTTCCCATCATTACATTTGTAGTACAATTATGGTTCATAATACAACAAATCTAATGGAAATAAGATAGGAATGCAACCTAGAGTACCATGCTCTTGGTGCTTGCTTGAGTCCATAAAGATTCTTCTTCAAGAAACACACCTTGTCTTCTTCTCCATCTTTGATGAAGCCCTCGGGTTGGCACATGTAGATTTCCTCTTCCAAGAATGCATTCAAGAAAGCATTTGTCACATCAAGTTGGAAGAGCTCCCAATTGAAAGAAGTAGCAAGACATATGATTAATCTAATGGTCACAAGCTTTGCAACGGGTGCAAAGGTTTCATCATAATCTATGCCTTTGACTTGCAAAAAACCTTTTGCTACAAGTCTAGCTATATATTTATGAATGGAACCATCTTGATTATATTTCAATCTATATATCCATTTACAAGTAAGAGGCTTCTTTCCATAAGGTAAATCAACAAGCTTCCAAGTTTGATTTTCCATTAATGCATCAAACTCTACTTGCATAGCTTTCCTCCAATATTGAGACTTATTTGCTTCCTCAAAACTACTGGTTCTTCAAGCATAATAGTCAAGAAAGTATAAGAGTTGAGTAGTTGAGAATCTTCCCTTTGCTCCCCTTTGTCACTATAAGTGAGCCTTGATGGCTCAATCCTTGTCCTTGTTGATCTTCTTGGCACCCTTGGACTTTGAGTAAGTTCCACTTGGTCTTCATCTTCATGAAGCTCCTCCTCGGCCACAACATGATCCTTGACAAGTTGAGTGTTGTTGGAAGTCACCTTCCTTTTTGGCTTGGAGAGATTCATCAAAAAGTACATCTATACTAGCAACAACTTTTTTTTGTAATAGGATCAAATATCCTATAAGCTTTCTTACTTTCACTATAACCAACAAAGATGCCTTTGAAAGAAGTGGCATCTTCCTTTTTCCTTGTTTCTAAAGGAATATGTACATAATAAGTACATCCAAAAGCTTTCAAATCACTTAGATTTGGCTTTTTGCCAAACAATACTGTAAAAATTACAGCAAATAAGGATCCTAAAACACTTGAAATGATGAGGGAAACAATAGATTATGATTTCATAAGATTAGCACAAGTTGAACCATCAAAATCCATCAAAAATCTATGCTTGAACCTCACTAAATGGCCAAATCCTTGAAGAAGGCTTCACACGTGTGAAAGTACGGCCTCCCACAGTCTGAGTACTGTACACCAGACCTACATTCAATCCTATAATCATTAGTAATCACAAGCACTCAAACAATTATGAACATAGAGAGCAATTGCACCATTATGAGAGAAAAATCATGAAATTGCTTGATTGATTTTGGTGAGATATCATCACCTATATATACATGATCCATCACGGTTTTGGGCAGGTATGAGTAGCCCTAAACCTATCCCTAATTCTAATTTTGGTGGATCTTTCATCCCTACCAAGTTAGGGTTGGAATCTTGGAGATCCCTCAACAATGCAAAAATTACCAAAAATAGCTCCTATTTTTTCTCCCTTGTATCTAAGCATAATTTGGACTCATTCCAAAGGTTCTAACACTTAGGTCTACTTGAGAACATCCTTATGAATGGAATCCTATGCTATTTGGCACGTGTGACAAGCCACATCATGACCATCTAACTATTTACAAGTCATATGACCAAAACTAGTCAAGCTAGAATTGTGAATTTTTAACACTCCTCCTCACTATCTAGCTTGGTTCAATCATTGCTTTACTAATCACTCCAAGTGATGATCTGAACTTCATAAAAGGTGTCTTTTGAAGTGGTTTAGTAAGTAGATCAGCTACACATTCATTGCTTGGAACATGCTCCAAAGCAATCTCCTTGGCTTGCACCATTTCTCTCACAAAGTGATGGCATATCTCAATGTGCTTAGATCTTGCATGGAAGATTGGATTAGATGCAAGGTGTTGGGCTGATATATTGTCATTGTAGATGATTGGTGCCTCCTCTGAATCCATGATCTTTAGCTCCACCAATAATCTCTTGATCCAAAGTACCTCCTTTGTAGTGGTTGTCAAAGCTTTGTACTCGGCCTCGGTTGAAGATAGAGATATAGTTTCTTGCTTTTTTGAAAGCCATGAAACCACACCTTCTCCTATGAAAGTTGAATAGGCACTTGTTGATTTCCTATCCCTCTTGTCCCCTGCAAAATCTGAATCACTAAATGCATGAAGGTTAATCACATCTCCTCTATATAGAATCCCAAAATCCAATGTACCCGAGATGTATCTTAGAATCCTCTTAGCCTTTTTCCAATGGATATTCAATGGCTTTTGCATGGATTGGCTCAACCTACATACACTAAAGCTAAGATCTGGTCTAGTTATAGTGATCCACATTAAGGAACCTATAAGTTGCCTAAACAAAGTGATGTCCATGAAGGATCTTTCATCATCTTCATTTGGCACTTTTACATCTTGCTCCATTGGTGTGTCAACACTTTTGCATACTTCCATCTTAAACTTCTTCAAAAGACTTTGAGCATAGTTTACTTGACTTATAAAGATAAAATCAGACCCTCTAAGTACTTCTATGCCTAAAATGAAGTGAAGACACCCTAGATCTACCATCTTGAACTCTAAGGATAGATCTATCTTGATTTTTTCAATACCATCAACACTATTTCCACTAATGATGATATCATCTACATAAATGAGTAAAAGTACAATACCAACATCATCAAACTTAATGTAAAGAGTGGGATCATATTCACTTTGAACAAAAGAAAGTGAAATAAGATAGCAATGTAGTCTTGAATTCCAAGATCTCGAGGCTTGCTTCAAGCCATAGATGCTTCTTTGGAGATGGCATACTTTGTTCTCCATTCCATGCTTGATGAACCCTTGTGGCTGCTCCATATAGATATCCTCTTCCAAAAAACCATTCAAGAAAGCATTAGAGACATCCATTTGACATAGAATCCATCCAAAATGTGATGCAAGTGCAGTGATTAGTCTTATTGTGACCATCTTGGCCACGGGTGCAAAAGTTTCCTCATAGTCTATCCCTCTCTCTTGAGCATAACCTTTTGCAACTAATCTTGCTTTATGTTTGTTAACACTCCCATTTGCATTCAACTTAAGCTTGAAGACCCACTTGCATCCTATTACATTCCTTTGAGGCCTCTCAACAAGCAACCAAGTTTCATTCTCAATCAAGGCATCATACTCATCCAACATAGCTTTATACCATTCTTTGGAGTTCAATGCATCTTCAACATTAGACGGTTCTTCAAAACTAGATAAAGCATAAGAAGTGGATGAGATACCCTCAACTTGCTGTCCTTTGCCTTGATATGTGAGCCTTGATGGCTCCACTTTTGCCCTTGAAGATCTCCTTGGTGTGATAGGTGGGTTTGGTGCTTGCTCCTCCATGAGCTCCTCCTCAAAACCAAGATCTTGCTCCTCGGCCATCTTCTTCTTGATTGTTGGATCACTTGAGCCTTCTTCAAGCATATGCATATGATGTTCATCAAAGATGACATCCCTTGAAACAACAAATTTGTTCAAGGATGGGAGATAGAGTTTGTAGCCCTTGCTTGAGCTTGCATATCCAAGCATGATCCCTCTTGTGGAAGATGGATCCTCCTTGGTTCTTGTTTCCAATGGCACATGCACATAACATATACACCCAAAAACTTTCAAGTGATTAAGATTGGGTTTCTTTCCATACAACATCTCATAAGGAGTTTTGCCTTCAATTGCTTTGCAAGACACCCTATTCATCAAGTAGTTTGCACATACAAGAGACTCACCCCAAAAGGATTTGGGCAAACAAGCATCTAATCTTAAAGCCTTAGAACATTCACATAATGTTCTATTCCTTCTTTCAGCAACTCCATTTTGTTGAGGAGTGTAAGGACAAGAAGTCTCTTTCTTGATCCCTTCCTCCTCACAAAAGGCCTTGAACTCATTGGAGATGAATTCTCCACCATTGTCACTTCTAAGAATCTTGATGCTATGATTATGATGCTTTTCCACAAACAACTTGAACTTTACAAAAGTATCAAATACTTGAGACTTGAAAGAAAGTAAGAACACCCAACAATATCTTGAGTAGTCATCAATGAAGGTTAAAAACATGGATGAACCTCCATTAGATTTGGTGCTAGCAATGTGCACATCCGAGTGTATGAGTTCAAGAGGATGAGATGACTTTGTGATGGAGTTAGGAAACACCTTCTTATGTGCCTTGGATAAGGCACAAGCTTCACAAACCTTGTCTTCCTTCCCAATAGACCTTGGTAGGCCTAAAGCATACTCCTCCTTGATCATAGCCTCCATGGAACCCGAGTTGACATGTCCAAGTCTTTTGTGCCATAAAGTAAAGGTAGATATCTTGCTCTTCTCGGCCAACATGACAACATTAGTATCCACAAATGCATCCAGCTTATAAAGTTTGCCAAGTCTAGTGCCCTTAGCCACTATCTTACCCTTCTTCTTGATGAAACATTCATTTGAAGCAAAGTCAACATTGAAACCATCGTCTACCATTTGGCCAACACTTAGTAGATTCTTTGTTATTGTAGGAATGTACAAAACACCTTCTATGTTGATCTTTCTGGAAGATCCTAAGCAAAGGGGAATGCTACCAACTCCTTCAATCTTACAAGCTTCATCATTTGCTGTATAGATAGACTTTATAGGTCCATCATAAGATAAGAGAGAAGAGAAAAACTCTCTTTTACTAGTCATGTGTGAACTAGCACCCGAGTCAATCCACCAAGGATCTTCTCCTTTGAAGCTTGTTGAAGAAAATATGGACATCATGAGAGAGTCCTCATGTGAACTCTCCTCCTCCTCCTCTTTGCTCATGTTGGCTTGGCTTTGATCTTGCTTCCTCTTGAAGCATTCCGAGGCATAATGCCCCATCTTGCTACAATAGTAGCACTTCACCTTTGATTTGTCCTTCTTGACTTTGGTGGTTGATGGAGATGCCTTTGGGGGTCCTTCTTGATCCTCAAGCTTTGTAGACTTCTTGAATGTTGATCCTTTGCCTTTGGACTTGCCTTTGCCTTTGGTGAAGAGAGCTTGGTCATCTCCACCTTGGATGGAAAGCCTATCCATCCTCTCTTGCATTTGGCTCCTTCTTGATTCCTCGGCCATGAGTGTGCCTTGGAGTTCTTCAAGTATGGGTAGCTTACCCATAATTGCATATCCCTGAACCAAATTGTCAAATTCAAAGCTTAGTCCATTCAATATGAGTTGAACAAGCTCTTCATCCTTGATAGGGTCACCTATAAAGGCTAGCTCTTTGTTCAATTCCTTTACTCTTAGGACAAAAGTATGTGCACTCTCTCCTTTCTTTTGATAGCTTCTATAGATTTGATTCTTCAAAGCTAACATTCTAGTTTGGTTCTTGGATTCATAGACCTTTTGCAAAGTCTCCCAAGCATCTTGAACTGAAGTGCAATCTCCTACCTCTCTTAAGAGTTCATTTGCAACATTCATTTTTATGCAATGTAGTGCAACATTGCACCTCTTGATGTATTTGGCTTTTTCTTGAGGATGAATAGGTTCACCCTCCTTACCATTTATAATTTTCATCAGATCTTGCATGATCATGATAGATTCCATTCTAACTTTCCATATGGAATAGTTAGTTTTGTTGAGCCTTTCATTAGTATCCAAAAGATATGCATTTATAGATGCCATCTAGTCTCCTAATCAAGGACTTGACACAAATGAAGGTTACTTCTATTGATTTGATTGAAGGTCTACCTTATCCCACTTCTTAGGGACCTGAAAATATCAGTAATAGACTTCCTATAAAGATCTAAGAATGATCTCTAACAAAATCAAATCATAGAATACTAGAAACAATGCATTTGCTTGATTGAAGTAGACAATACTAGTAGAATTGCCCCTCTTTCTATAAAGAACATTAAAGCTTCCAAATGATCTGATCAAGAGTGAATTTCAGCAACCTAATATACTTCCAAAATCACTTGTAAAAGATCTAAATGGAACTTAATGAGGATGCAACACAATCTACTATCCAATCACAAGCAAAAAATGATCAAAATTGATGAAAAATTGATCTAATTTGGTGCATAAGTCAAGCAATGGTTGGACTGAACCTAAATCACTTTAGGAGGTGTCTACTACACCTTAGAACAGCCTTGAAGACTCCCCAAAACTCTGATCTTCCCTCTCCTTGAATGCTAGAAAGCCTCCTCTATGAAATCACCTCCAAAACTCGCTTAGAAATCAATGCTTGGAGCAAGCAAAACTTGCTATCTTGGTAATGTGAATTGAATTCAACTTTGCCTCTGGTTTTAGACACCTAAACACCTGCAAATGAAGTCACACAACACCAATCTCCAATGTATTTGACTCACTTTGAGTTCTAGAATCAATACTAAGATCCAATCTACACAAGATTTAGATCAAAAATTGTGATCAAATTGAATGAAAACCAAGAATTTAGCTCATTTCAGCCTTTAGGCTCTGATACCATGTAAAAATTACAGCAAATAAGGATCCTAAAACACTTGAAATGATGAGGGAAACAATAGATTATGATTTCATAAGATTAGCACAAGTTGAACCATCAAAATCCATCAAAAATCTATGCTTGAACCTCACTAAATGGCCCAAATCCTTGAAGAAGGCTTCACACGTGTGAAAGTACGGCCTCCCACAGTCTGAGTACTGTACACCAGACCTACATTCAATCCTATAATCATTAGTAATCACAAGCACTCAAACAATTATGAACATAGAGAGCAATTGCACCATTATGAGAGAAAAATCATGAAATTGCTTGATTGATTTTGGTGAGATATCATCACCTATATATACATGATCCATCACGGTTTTGGGCAGGTATGAGTAGCCCTAAACCTATCCCTAATGCTAATTTTGGTGGATCTTTCATCCCTACCAAGTTAGGGTTGGAATCTTGGAGATCCCTCAACAATGCAAAAATTACCAAAAATAGCTCCTATTTTTTCTCCCTTGTATCTAAGCATAATTTGGACTCATTCCAAAGGTTCTAACACTTAGGTCTACTTGAGAACATCCTTATGAATGGAATCCTATGCTATTTGGCACGTGTGACAAGCCACATCATGACCATCTAACTATTTACAAGTCATATGACCAAAACTAGTCAAGCTAGAATTGTGAATTTTTAACAAATACTTCATAAGGTGTAAGTCCTTTAATGGCACTATTAGTTATTCTATTACAAAGAAAGTTTGCACATAAAATAGCTTCTCCCCAAAATGAAATAGGAAGAGATGCATCTAATCTCATAGCTTTAGCACACTCACATAGTGTCCTATTCTTTCTCTCAGCTACTCCATTTTGTTGTGGAGTATATGTGCAAGTAAACTCTCTTTTAATGCCATTAGTTTCACAAAACTCTTTCATCCTATTGGAGATGTACTCCCCTCCATTATCACTTCTTAATAATTTCAAGCTAGTATTAAGTTGTTTTTCCCAAGAGTTTTGAACTTTACAAAGGACTCAAAAACTTCACTTTTCTTAGACAAGAGATAAACCCAAGAGTATCTTGATCTATCATCAATAAAAGTGACATACATAAGAGCTCCACCATTCAATTCATGTGAAAATGAATGAACATCCGAGTGTATAAGGTCAAGAGGAGAGTTAGATCTTATCAAAGATCTCTTGAAAGGAAGCTTACGAGATTTGGAGAGTCCACAAGCTTCACAAAGCTTGCCACACTTGGATATGGTTTTGGGAAATCCACTTTCTAGCTCCTTTGTCACCATGGTCTCCATAGCTTTGTAGTTAGGATGGCCTAACCTTTTGTGCCATAATTTTACTTGAGTGAGCTCCTCCCTTGCCATGTTCACACTTCCAACCATCACATTAGCATCCAATTTGAATAACCTCCCTTGCTTGAAACCACTAGCAATACATTTTTCATCTTTCAAGATAGAACATGCTCCATGCTTGAAATGTACATCTAATCCACTATCCATAAGTTGTCCTACACTCAACAAGTTCTTTGTAATTGAAGGTACATAAAGAACATTGTCTAGATCTACTTTTTTAGATGATCCTAGACATAAAGGAATGGATCCAACAAATACAATCTCACATTCTTGATCACTTGTAGTGAAGATAAATCTCTTAGAACTATTGTAAGAAAGTAGATTAGAAAAGTAGTCTTTTTGGTGAGTCATCTGCGAGCTTGCCCCACTATCAGTCCACCAAGTGTCTTGATTAGATGTTTGTGCTGAGGATACCATCAAAGATAGATTGCCTTCTTCCTCCTCCTCAAGCACAAGATTGCCTTGATTGTCCTTCTCTTGGGCATTCTTCTTCTTGTAGCACTCGGATGCAAAATGTCCCTTTTTTCCACAAAAGAAACACTTTAGCTTCTTCTTGTCCTTCTTGCTCTTGCCTTTGGAACTTGATGCTCCATCTTTGTTCTCCATCTCCATGTCTTGAGTCTTCTTGGATGGAAACTTCTTCTTGCCTTTCAAAGAAAAGTTAGCTTTTTCATCACCATCATTCAAAGATAAGAACTCATCCTACTTTTGATATGAAGCATTCTACTCTCCTCACTAACAAGCACACTTTGAAGTTTTTCAATACTAGAAAGTGAATCTTGAATAGCAAAGGTTTGAACAAGATTGGAATAATCATCTCCTAATCCATTCAAAATGATTTGAACTAACTCATCATCTTAAAGACATAATTTTGGGCACTTTCACTACTTCCTTTTATGCTTTGAAGAATTTGATTCCTAATCATGAGTATCCTTGAAGTGTTTTTGGATCCATAAATTGCTTTAATGAATCCCATGCCTCTTTGGATGTGGTACAAGATGAGATTTCCTTCAAATGTTCATTACTTACATTCATCTTTATGCAATGTAATGCAACTCTACATCTCTTTTTGTACTTTGCCAATTCAACTCCTCCTTAAGGTTCCTTCTACCTCAAGTACTATGTCATAAAGATCATGAAGTACAAGCAAAGACTCCATTCGAACTATCCAAGTAGCGTAATTAGTGGATATAAGCCTTTCACTAGCTTCAAGCAAAAAACCACCCATAGATGCCATTTTTTGAATGTGAAAAAGCACTAGAAACTCTTATAGTTTCTCTAAGAGATCTGAACCTAAAGTCTTCTAGCAATTAGTAAGCTTATAGACACAATCCTATCACTCATGAACCAATCTAGAATGATGGAAATTTAGATTCTAGTCTCAAACTTGCAAAATCACTCCTTAAGCTATGATTTTTAGCAATTTCTCTCTTCAACTTCAACATACACTCAAAAAATCAGAGAAGATCAATTAATGCACCTAATTCAAGCTTCAATTTTAATTTTTTGGCTGATCTAATCCAAGAACTAATCAAAAGATTAGATTCACTATAGAAAATGCTTGATTTTACATGAAAAATTACTCAAATTGGGTATGTGAGTCAAATTGTACAAATTTTTGAAATTTCTTAGTCAAAACCGGAGCTATACGGCCTCACACGTGTGAAAAGAGTTTCTACAGCTCACAACAAGTTCTAGACCAAAAATTTTGAGGATATCTATCAAATCCAACTCACTACCCAAAATTTGACTAGTTTCCTAAAACTTGCTAATTTTGGCTTTGATTTGGATCAACCCTATCAATTTCAATAAAACCTCTTGTACTTGGCTCTGATACCATGTGGAAAAAATACAAAATGGACCAAGAGTGGACTCTAATCTAATCCTCAAGAGGGATTGGATGTTAGATTTACTTGATCTATCAATCTACTCGAGATTAAGATCAATCTAGATCAATTCTAGACATAAAATCCTAACAAGAACAATCATTAATGAAGGTAGGTGTACTTTCTGGTTTCACACGTGCAAAATTCTGTCTGAGTACGGACTCCAACTTGAAAATCAAGTACACTATGATAAACCTCAAAACAATCAAAACAAATGTAGACAAATGGAGAGAATCACACAAAATTGCTTCCAAAATCAAGATTGATGTCTCACATTGATTATGGCCAAATATGCCTCTATATATACACTTCTTGGAGCTCGAGGTACTGATCATGCATCAGATCTCACACGTGTGAGGATGCCTTGTCATCATCATGCAATTTTGACACTTGGATCAAACTTTTCATTTTGGGCATTTTTGGTCCAATTTCCTACTATATGTAGATCTTCATGGAAATCTTCTAGAAGCAAAAACGCGCCTACTTCAGCTATTTCCACACGTGTGAGTTGTCCTCTACACATGGGATGTGACACCTATTCAAAATATTTGGCTCATGCAATCAATAGATTGATGCCATGTGTCATATCTCTAGAAAACTAGTTTTTGGCCATTTTAGCCACTAGAACTTGAATTAAATCATATGTACAACATATATGATTATGGTACATGACAAGTACACTAGTTTCACACGTGGAAACAGGCTCCACACATGTGTGTTTATGCTATATACAAGATTTTTGGCCTCTACCAAGCTTATTTTTGCTTTTTTCACACCTCATAAGTAAGCAATTACTTAATGAAAATGCTTGTGAGATCCACACAATCTCAAGTATGTGCTGGAGTAAAGAAATTTAGAGTTCAACCAACAGATCTAAATCCTTGACTCACCCAATTGATCAAGAATTACTCAGTATCTTAAGAATCCTCACATTCCCTTATAATCTTCAAATGACCTTTAAGTATCAATTTATGATCCGTCATTCATAAACATTTAGAATCTTATGATTCGTCAATCATAATTTACAGGGGTCCAAAACCATACTTAACCATTGAAAGATACTGGAGTATATGTACAACATACAACTCAGGAAATATAAGAACCATTCTAAAATCTTTTCCACAAGGAAAAATACTGGATTCCAAGAATAGTCTTCCAACCTGATTCTTTATCAGATTATGAGTTTCAAAATTCTACAATCAACCAAGTAATTAAAGACCATTTTATACACATGCCTTTAACAAGATAAATTTTATACAATCACCTAGAATAATATATAGAGATTACAAAGTCCTACTGAATTCCAAAAATTCAGTTTATCATTCTTGGAACCATTAGGATCCGGTATCCAATTGAGCTCTCAGATATACTATCACTAATGAATCAAGTCTATTCCTCAACTAAGAAATACTCACCCAAGAATTCAGTATCCTATGCACACAATTTCATTATGTGTCTTACAAGCAATACCCACAAAACAAACGGCTTCTGGTGAATTCTCTTAACACTGTCCATTTACCAATTAACTTCCACAAGAGTAAATCAATTACTCAAGTTAATTGCTCATGATTTAGAAATCTTAAATGTCTAGGTGCAGATCTTAACTGTACTGTACAACACCACATTTAGATCTATATCTAAATCACTTTTAAGCTAACCTATAAATCTATCAGAACGATCTGTTAACTCTACAAGTAATTGTTAAACACATTACTTGATCATATGTCTATGTTCAACGACTAGGTTAAGTGCACCAAATAACCCTAGTAACCAGGAATACATAGTAGATCCAAACAAGATTAATCGTGCACATATGAGAAAATCTTACTATGACCCAGTACATAAACATATATGTCATTATCTGGCAGATTCCTCCAAAATCAGCATATGTTACTCACATATCTGACTAAGAATCTTGTAACTTAGCTACTAAAGAACTCTATTTCTCATGAGTAAATAACATATCAGGGAAATCTCTGAAGTGAATAATTCCACAACTCAAGTTTTCCAACCATCATACTTTTACCAACAAAATTCCATCAACCAATCAATCTACTTCAGATCTTAGTGCACAAACCAAGATTAGGCTGACTTATACAGACATCTTTGGACATAAGGTTAAGATTAAAGCTTTATTCCATTTGATCCAATCCATAACTAAATGGTACTTGGTAGCCAATCATTGAACCTTAATTTAATCTTTACCACTACTTCCCATAATCATGAATATCTAACAGCTCAAAACTCCCAAAACTACTGTAGTTCCATATTATTCAAAATAATCACTAGAAATTTCCTCTATTCCAATGGATAGTTCCACCATTGCACACCAATTGGATTCCACAAAAGAAATCTATGAAACTGGTTGATCCCATGAAAGTCATATTCCTATCATTTTCTTCTCCCCCTTTTAAAAAAAATTCCATAATTTCGATTAAAAAGTTCTTAGGAGACAACGTATAAGATATCAAAGATTCGAAAAAGTCAGTAATGAGTATCCAATACTATTACAACCTGGACTTTTTTCTCAAAATCATAAAATATCCCATCCTGAGTGATAGAAACATTACTCTCAATAATAATCTATCAAATAGAGATAATCATTTGGGCTCAAAAAGTTTAAATTCCATTTAATCAGCTGAAAACATCAATTGATTCTGAGCTATATTCACAAACTGAAATGGAAGTATGAATTCATATAACTTTAACAATCCTTCAGAATCTTGTTCTACAATGGAAGGAATTTTATGAATCTCAACCCAATTGTCTCGTATTTAAGAATTTTTTTTAAAAATAGAGGTTTAAATTAAAATAGAAATAGCTTTTAAGGGTTTCCAAATTTATGAGATACATTTAGGGATCCGGATCTATACCTCATAACCTCTCCAAATACCCTAAACAAATTTAACCACTAGTTTCAACTGTTAGCATTACCAAAAATGTAAATACTAACCACTGGTCTACAGATCATTCTCACACAAGAATTTCCCTTTGAAATCACTGATGTCCCATACCAATAGTTTTATCTCCAAGAAAGTTCTTTGCTTTTAGATATGATTAACAGAAAATCAAAAAGATTATCTGACCATCCTATATCCAAATATAGGATCCGATCTTCAACAATTTTCAAAAAATACTTCCATCCATTAAATTCTCCATTTCCTTAAGTTTTTCCCTTGTAGATGACAATATCATCTAAGAATACCACTAGGCATTGATCCCGGTATGGACGAGAAACCTCGTTCATATATAGTTGAAATAACCCAAGTGTATTAATCAAAAACCAAAAGGAGCCATTAAGAATTCAAAACATTGAAGTATATACCAATAGATATCCAACATCTATATCCAAAATGGTACAACGAATTCAATTCCTTCAAGAAGATCTGTAACCGCATTATCCGATAATCCAGAGATCTAAAAACTCTATCTGGATTTCCAATACCAGATATGCACATATCTATTCCACCAAGTACTGGAGTACCCCCATATTTCCTAATGGATCCCAATAATCAAATAACAAAATTGTGATTTAACAAGAATCTGCACATGGCTTTACCGTCACATAAACAATCCATTTGGTTGATACTATCAATTCTAGTTGGTTGATACTACCATCAGAGAGTACCAACTCTTAGGAATAAGACTCTTTACAGTACAAATGTGAACCAAGTGTCATTCTCATTCCATGTCACAATTTCCAGTAACAAATAGGGTTAACTCATGGTCCTACAGATATTCAAATAAATTCAACTTATGAATTATATATACTGGTGCTATCCAATTTCCTTACAGGGATTATTTATCAATCCACATTACACAGCATTATCACATTTACCTGCTCAAGTGTCTCATTTTCTTCCTCTCTTAGAATTTTTTTTTTCCGTCACCAGAAAAATTTCATTAGAGAAGACCCCGGAAACTCCTTTGACACAAGTAAATGCTAGGTTGCTACTCTTTTGACTACACCGATTAAGTATTACTTCATTAAAGTTGCCTGAACCTAATGGAAAATCCATAAAATTTGGATCTGGGTACTCTTTTACTATAATCAATACACTTGTTTATTTATCGAATATAGAGCTACCACCAAATATTATGACCTTTATTCCATTTATTCACTCAAGTATCTCAAAAACTTTAGCTTGCCCTATCTTAAATATCAAAATCCTTTAAGATAAGCCTATCGGTGCACCACCGAGTCCAAAAGGAAGAATCGAAAAAAAAACCATTTAACTTACCTTACTGGGAGTAATCTTACTCCAGAGTTAAATCGTTAGCTAGTACCAGGAAATCTAATTTCCACTTATTGGGCACTTGCCTCGAGAAAATTACCATGAATAACGGTATTTTATTGCTAATCCTAAATCCATGGATCCAATCACATAGACATAGCAGTCAGGATAATAAAATTATTCTCCAAAGATTCTCCCGATTAAGGTCAAGAGAATAGGTAATTCAATTCTCAATTGTCGATTTAGGTAGATTCACAAAAAACTCCATCCTGAATCGACCAAAGCTTTGAATACATCAAAATTTTTGCAAATGCTTTTGAAAAAACTGGGCTATGTAGCTATAAAACCATTACAAATAGCCATGCATTCAGTCAAATGCCCCAATCCCATTTGCTAAAACTATGACATCAATGCAACGAGCATGCAATACCCAATGACACTCACTGAGAGACATGCAAGCACCAAAAAAGGGTTAGGCCCTACACTCACCATGCATCCTCTTCACTTTTGGGAAAAAGGGAAAAGAAAGAGAAAAAAAATTCATGCATGTTAGTTAAGGCCCCCCACTCTTCCAAACCCTAAAAGGTTTTTTGGCCACCACAGCTGCCAGAAGGCTTCTCAACTACGACCTCCAACGAGAGAGAGAGAGAGAGAGAGAGAGAGAGAGAGAGAGAGAGAGAGAGAGAGAGATTTCCTGTAGGACAGGAGGCTGGATCAAGCAATTCAATCAACTCTATTGCTGCAGTCGCTGCAAAAGAAAGGTTTACACAACTTACACCCATCTGTCATAACCCTTACATGATCTTGAGGAGGTATCAGCGCTCTTAGAAACTAATTCTCCAGATCCTCAGCGAGCTCTCCACTCCTCAATCGGCCAACAACTATCTACTCCCAGTCGCCTATAGTCAAGATCACTCCAGACAGATCCTTGTTTAGTATCTGAAAAACAAGGAGGGAAACAGCTGTCTACAACACGTTTCAGATTGACTATGCTTTCCAGACAAACCAACACTAAAGTGGATTCAACCGTAGGGAGCAAAACAATGGTTCTAAATGGCCATAAATCCTCTAACTCGTGGACACCAACGATGCACAGCAGGGCTCTCTTCAACCACTGTCCAAATTTTTAGATGACAGGGTTACCATTTCACATAAGTTCCATTCCCAAGCACATATGTAGCTACATATTGTAGGGAAATGTTTCTTATGGAAACTCAAAAGCACATGCAATCAACTATTCCAAACAATCATAATTGTTTCAACAGGGAATAATTAATTCCACCAATCAGGGTCCTCCAACTTCTATTGTCTTGCCTTTTTCTGCCAAAAATTAGAGAGCATTCAATCAACAATATCCAATCTCTTTTTGCAGCTTTGCATGTTTTTAAATTTCCAGAGGATTAGTTCTAAAATTACAAATCCTCAACATGCAATCAATTAAGTTCAAGCTCCCAGCTGTAGTAAGTCTATTTATTCCGAATAAATTGATCCCACGCCAATTTATCAACAAACGTCCCACAACTTAACCTGAAACTAAATTGTGTAAACATTAAGGACTCATGTGAGTTATTCAACTCCTCTAACAACATATTTAGGCAACACAACAAGCAAATAAGTCTACCAAAGCAGATTATTTTACATCAAATGAAAGCATTCTCAAGGTTCCAAGAATTTGACAATGAAGTCTATACTAATTCATAGCATCTTTACGAAATCAAACATGTAGAAGCGCACTCTACCACCATATTTGACAAGCATGCATCAAACCGGAATTAGTGACTCCACTCCAAGATTCTCTTGAGAAATCGGCACTCCAACCAGGACGTAGATCCAAGTGCTTCCACCTTCCAATTTGGTGTAGAGCTTGTTTCCATCCCATCCAAGAGCGCATCTTAGCCGTGCTCTGATACCAATGTAAAAACCACTAGGGAAAAACCCCTAAGATGAGGATAGGAAAACACAAGAGAGACTATGGAGCAGAACCCCCCCCCCCCCCATAAATAAATCACAGCTCTTCATGCATACCTCCTGCCTATAAAAGTCACATGTACATGCACTACTCCATATGTCTCCATATGTCTCCATTCGAGTGTTTGGGTCCTCTCAAGGTCATTAGTCACCAACAAGCCTCGACGTGGAATAAAATCTAGGCGTGACCAATAATCTCGAACACTGGAGGGCCGGTCTACCATATTAGGACTATTCCATGTCCTTAACGGAATATGGCCGTAACAGATATACTGGCCAAATCTGTGACGGGGTCACACACTAATTTGATCAACTTTTCTTAGAAATCATACAAGATATTGCATAAAACTTTGAAAATTAGCTCGATTTTGCGTGCTAAAAAATTGGCTAACATCTTTGTCCATTGCTTCTTTCTAGAGATCTGAATCGGTCTATGACAAAGCTTCCTCAACTGTGGTTGTCTCCTGAATGGAACAGTGGGCGTACTCATCAGTGTATCGGATAGGCTGAGTTGAATTCTCGTTGATCTCCTGGTTGAAGTCTTTGGCTGAGAAATTCGACCTTGTGTTGGCTGAGTCGGCTGCTCCTGAGCTGCAGCTTCTACTTCTACTTCTTCTTCTGGATCTGACTGTATTGGGTGACTATAGGAAAAAATGGAAAGTGTCTTCCGAGAAGACTCAATTGTTGGACAGAAATTGTAGACTGCATATGGTCTTTGCCCTTCAAATCAATGAACTAATCTTCTATGAAAGTCACATCCCTGTTAGTAAAAACTTTGCAGGTGTCTATATTATACAGTTTATACATTCCATCAGAATTACAATAGCCAATAGAAACAGTTTTAAATGAGTGCTCATCAAGTTTCTTTCTATTGTCCTATGAGCATATGCTGTGCATCCGAATACTCTCGAATGTCTTATTGAAGGATTGAATCCTGTCCAAACTTAATAAGGAGTTTTGCTGTCAGGGAGGCCTTTAGTTATACATCGATTCTGTACGTAGGTTGTTGTTGAAACAACATGTTGCCAGAATGATTTGGGCAATGAAGCATGAGTGATCATGCATTTGGCAGATTCGACTAAGGTCCTATTCCTTTCGACCAGTCCATTCGACTGTGGAGAATAGGAAGCAACAAACTATTGCTCTATGCCAGTGGTTGAACAATAATCCTTGAAATCATTTGATATGTATTCGCCGCCATTGTCGCTCTTGAGAGCTTTGATCTTCTTGCTTGTCTGCAACTCAACATTTTCTTTGTATTTCTTGAAGAACTGGAAGGCTTCAGATTTGTACTTCAGGAAATATACAACAGTTCTTTTGGATTAGTCATCTATGAATGTAATAAAGAACTTGACACCAAGCAGTGATGGTGTTTGCATTGGGCCACATATATCTGTATGCACAATGTCTAGCAGATCTTTCAAGATGTGTTCTTGATTTGACGTAAATGGCCATCTTGTCTACTTTCCTATGCCACAACTTGGGCAGACAAGAGGGTCGAAACTTCGATAGTATAGATCAAGGACTGAAGAACGCTTCGACATGTTACCTATCAATATATGATTAACGTGAGCAAGTCTGTAATACCAAATCAATTCTTTATTGATAGATGCTAAACTTCTTAAAGCACGATCAGTCACAATATTGCAATGACTAACCCTATAGATATATCCTTGTCTCTTTCCGAGTGCAAGAACTCTCCTCCTTTTATCAAGAATTTGACATGAGTTTGTCTGAAACTCTACCCTATGTCATAGATCTGTGATTCGACTAACTGACAGTAGATTTGTCGTCAAGTTCTGGACATACAATATATTTGGTACAAGTTTTGACACTCCATTCTAAAAATTCATTCTAACAGTACCTTCACCTTCAATTCTGTGGGAGCTGTTGTCCCAAGGTGAACGAATCTCTTGGTGCTATAGGCCGAATAATCGATGAACCATTCTTGATGGCTTGTCATGTGTTGTGTTGCTCCACCATTCTTCTGATTGTTCGACATGGTGATGGCTCACCATGAAGACTTCCTGCTCATCATCTTCTGAATCTTGGTTCTTCTGCCTTGTGTTGGCTGCACGGGCTTGCTGGTCCGACTACTTCTTCTTGTCGTTGTTGAACTTCAAGATTCGATAGTCTTGGATTTTGTGATTCATCTTCTTGCAGTATCTGAAGAATAGCTTTTTCTTGTTCTAAGCAGGTGGTTGATTTTGGGTATTCTATGTCTACTTCTGATTGATTTTGGTTTGTGGGACAACTTCCTTCTTTTGTTGCTTCCTGGTGTTCTTCTTCGAGAATAATGCCTGTGAGTTGTTGATGGAGGACAAGGATGCTCCATTCCTCCTTGTGTTCTCCTATAGCAACATGATTAAGACTTTGGACAGTGTTATATCTGAGTGTGTGGATACCATCATCACCTAGTTTTCATAAGAGGATGGCAAACTGGACAATAAGGTCATAACAGCGTCAGAGTCTTCGACTACTGAACCTATTGCCACCATCTGCTCTAGTAGAGTCTTAAATTGATTTCTGTGATTATGAATAGAATCAATATCTGACATTCTGAGTGAGAAGAACTTTATTCTCAGATGCAACTTTGAAGTGACATCTCTCACTTTGTATAATGTCTAATATATCCCAAGCTTCTTTCAAAGATTGGGCTTTTCTGATATGACCAATTTGTGTGTTGGAGATGTTAAGGGTGATCAAGGCGAAAGCCTTACCATCCCTGAGCTTCCATTTGGAAATGGCTTGCTCATCGACACTGAAGTAGCTCGGTTCCAGCGACTATTTTCCAAAGATCCTTGGCCATCAGAATTACCTTCATCTTGAATTTCCATAAATGTTAGTTCGAACCATCGAGTTTGTCTATCATTAGAGCATGTTGTGATTGCGAATCCATTTGGAATTTTGGAATGAGTGTAATATAGATAGTAGATTAATATGTCTAGAAACAATTAAAGCAAATGTCTACACTATATCAAAATGGTCGTTCTGATAATGTCAATTCTAAATACGTACTGAAATCATGGTATAATGCTCTGATACCATGTTGGGATTTGGTGCTATTCTTGTTGCGATAGAGAGAGGCGAGATGGAGAATCCTCAGTACATGCAACTATGTCTATCAGATTATGACATATTGGGATTTGGCTTACTTGATTACAGTTTCAAAGTTGTTGGATCTAAACACTTGATTCCATAGCCATGCACAAATTATCTTGTTTATTAGATTTAGCTTTGCAGAAGTGACTTGGGTACGTTTATTAGAATGACAGATCGAGCAGTGCTATCAGTCACTTGAGAGCATTTTTAATCTACGAGTAAGTTTATTTGTGAGTGTGAATCTATCTAACAATGAAAAGAAATAAGCATTCAGCATACACAACTTAAATTGCTGGAACATTGACAAATTAGTCGTGTAGAAAATATAGTCTGAATGTAGATGGAGGGGCATTCTTTCTGAGACAATACTCTATAGTAACAGAGAGAAAGAACAAGACAATTGTGTTCTCCAGCAAATAGTGAATTCAGCTAACGGAGCAACTGATAAGTTGTTGGCTATATACACATGACTAACTAATTAAAAGAATGGTTAATCTATAGTTTACAATCAGGTTAAGGCACTACATGCTATTGGTAGTTGCCATTGGAAAATATTTGATTTTGTCCGGTCGTGACGTGTGTACTTGTTGATTCGCCGATAGTTAGATTGCGGCCGATTGTTCGAGATAGGCCGAATAAGAGAATCTACCAAGATGGTCTAGGATGACCGACCAATCGGGTATGGCCAAACAATCGATGATAGCCAAAGAAGAGAAGGTGGCCAACAAAGAAGAGGTGGCCGAATTATAGGGTAACACTGTCATTAAGTCCTTTGTATTTCTGTAGAGTATGCGACCGTTCAAATATTCACAACAACTTAATGAATGGGTCTAGATTAGCAGAGAATAGGCATGGAGATCCAACAGGCCGACTGTTAGCCGATATTTTTGCATGAAAAATTGGGCTATTTGCAAAGCAATTTTCACAACTTTGTAAAACCGGCATGTGAAACCCGGATATTAATTGTAAAATCAGCACAAAGTTGCCTACAATTAGGGGTCCCAGCCCACCCAAAATGTGGCTAAAAAGAATTTTGAGGCCTTAGAATTGGCCCGCTTATGCGAATTGTAATAGCCGGTAACGTCGTGCAAATTTCCAAATGTACTGAGACTTTTTACTAATATAAAACCGAAGTATTGTGTTTCAGGTTGCTACTTAGTGGGAAGAGAGGGCTCATTCACCACAATTGCAGAATGACGAGACAAAAAATCCAAAAGCAAGCAAAAAGGGTCCACAAAGTGTGACAACAACCAAGGGCCAATATCAAGGGAAAGGAAGGATGGTTTTAGACCACATGACCAAGTGGCTAAGGTTTAAAGGAAATAGCCATGAAGCATTCTAATAGCCACATGGTGAAAAGGCCAAATCAACAATTAATGCCAAAGGGGGCCTAACTCAATAAGTTGAGCAACAATCAAGGGGAAGAAAGGGTTGGAAAATAACTAGCACCATTTAAGAGGCCAACTCTTGTGCAAAAGGAGCCAAGCAATCAATACAAAAGAAAGAAGAGGAGCATTTATGATTGGGAGATTTGATACACAAAGATCCTAGCCAAATACAATTAAGCATGAGGTTTTTTTTTAGCCACATGGGCTTAAAGATCAATCACACTTAATGCCTTATGCAAAGCTGTGAAAGGATGGAAGAAAAGGCAAAATGGCAATTTGAAAGGGGAGGTGGGCCTCAACTCCATAAAAGGAGGAGGACGTGCTGCATGAGAAGGATGAGTTTTTATTCTGTATGCTATATTTTCCCAGGCTGAATAGTGTCAATTGACTCATTATAGCCTCATTATCTTACTATGAATCTGCTATGGAAGTTGAAGCTTTTGGTTAAGAATGGTGTCTCAAACTGGCTAGCTGAAGGTATTTGTCTGTTTTGCTCATAAGAGAGGGAGTTGTTGTTTTACATCTCTATAGTGCTTCATAGTGTGTTTTCAATCTGATTTCAGATCTGTAATAGCAGTTTGCTTTGTCATGAAGCCCTACTAAGCCTGAGTCTTACTCAAAAACATATGATCTTCAGCTCACCTTTGGTTCTTAAAAATGTATTGAGCCTATTTATGGTAGCTGTCTCTTCCACTATTGATTGTTTCTTCTATCTCCCTGATGGAATGGTTGATTGCTACTCTCAGACCATTCTGTTGTGACTTCTTATGTTTTAGAAGACGCTGAACCTGCTATGAGAATGGTCCTATACTAGCTTGTATCTTGTCCCACTATTGAGCTAATGTGGATAGTCTAATGTTCGCTCTAACTACAATACAACAAGAACTGGGAGAATCAGTATGTCAGACGACTCAAGGAGCTCGTTCGCAGGTTGAACATAGGACTAGCAACTGAGGTATCATCTCAATTAGTGCTCACTTTCTTTCTAAGGGCCTACAATTGGATACCCAATCAGTAGTATGCCAGTCCAGAGTCTCCTCTTTTGAAGAGGCGATATCTAATGCCATGATTATTGAGGCAGCTTATGTCGCTACATCTAAATGTCAAACAATGAGAAATCCAACCCTATATAGTAACCGACAGATAGTAATGGGTGAGTTGAATGTCATGAGAGACCTACATCATACGTCAGAACCCCCAGGATCAAAACCACACTACGCACTTGAGAGGGACGGTGTGATGCCGAATTGTCACACTCGAGAGGTATATCAGGCCTTTTAGTACACAAGAACGACACCGTGAAAACGAAAATGCCTATGATATGAGATATGGAATTATATCATTGGAACTACCTGAACTAGAACATGATGAAGTAGACAAAATATCAATCGATCTTGAGATATCTCAAGAAGAATCTTATCATTTAGAAGATTGTGATGGGACACAAGAGGATTATGGGTCAGATCTACATTGTTATGGGCTAGTCAATCGTGGAATACAAAGTGACAGAAATATACACCTATGGACTAAGCATCATGATGACACCCCTCAAGATAGACGAGCTGAGACCAGTGACAACAAGCCCCCTACACATTTTGAAAAACCAAGCATACCCAAGGAGGCTAGGGCGAGCGTACTGACGATAATCCGAGGTGAGTTATGAGCAGACCCCCCAAGGAAAAAGTGAATGCAAGAGAGTGATAGGCAGGTAAGTCTTGGGAAGGCCACTAAGTTTGAGGAGGCAGCACCATCAATGTTTAGCGACCAACTTGAACAAGTTGTACCTCCAGACAAGGGCAACGATAACACTTCAGAATGGGCAGAAATAGATGAATCCACATGGACGACCCCAATAGACGACCCTCCATTAAATCTAGATGTATCGACTTTTGGTAGTGAAAATACTACCCCCCCCCTATCCCTGATGACATTAATCAGGAGGAGTCATATAATATACTGAACCTATTCGAAGATCATAAGAATGTGGTGAACAAGAATACATCGATACACGCTAACAAGGATGGGTACCAAACCTATACCCAAAAAACCCAAGATATACTCTGTTGGGAAGAGGACATGGTGGGCTAGGTCGTTGAAGAAGATGTCGAGAACGAAGGGCCTAAAGTAAAAATCAGAGAGGAAATAAGGAATACCATACCTCCCACAACCCTATGATGCCGGAAGGGGGTTCAATGTTGTACGTGCAAATCTTGCATTTCTGCCATGGAATCCACCAATATATCAAAATCATGTGCATCAGTCAAGAGATCTAAGCCCTTTAGCCCTCGACTTTATACATAATGATAGACCAACAATAGAAGGTGAATACCTAGGAAACAAGATTGATGTTGGTTAGGCAATAATGGAAATCCACCCTTATCCTTGATTTTACTCATGGGATAAGGAAAAATAGGAATTTTATGTTTTATTTTCATTTGTTCATTTTTCTACTTTGCTAATCTTGTGGTTTGGTGAATTTCTTTTCGATCATGTATGTATGTAATTTTTTTTTTTATGGAGTTTGTTGTTGTATGCACTAACCCTTGTTGAATTGCAGGAATATGATGATCCTAAGGTCAAGAGCATTTGCACCCACCACTATTGCACCCCCACCACATTAGACACAATATGTTTGAAACAATGATTGCAAGGTTGTTTGGATGCATCCATATGCATGCACTCTGCATATACTCTGAGCTGCATAAGGGCATCATGCATGGTTGTAACGGGCATACTGTTGATTGATATAGGAGCATATGGGAGATTAGAGATGAAAAATTTGGGAATGAAAACATTGCAGCGGTGAGGGGAGTGACTCCTTTGCCCAATTGATAAGGCACTGGAAAATTAAAAAAAAAAAGAGTTTTATGATGCTTACTCCAAATCGAATCCATATCCATTTGTGAGGTTCGATATATTTCTCCCCAATATTTGCAGCTAGATCTCCCTACACTTGAGATTTTCATGTAGATTCATTCTAAACAAAGCTTGTTGGTCACGAGGCACAATGACATTACGAGTGGATCTATAATCATCAACATGATTGAAATTTCTTGATGTACATTATAGATTTCATAGATCTTGTAGCTATTCCACGATATGCATCAAATCATAAAACAAAAATCCGATTACAAGATTCAAATATTGAATTATCCACGTTACGAATGGTTTTGATATCTCTTTGGAAAATTTGATAGATCTATGATGCATTTACACACACACATGGCACGACATTAGACACGATACTATTGACCTGCATCCATATCACCCCACCAATAACACTGAGAGGTGCATTCGCATATTCTCCCAGGCATGGATATGAAAAGTGGGCATTATTAACTCTGATGGGATCGGGAGCATCTGCCATTTAGGCCACGAGTGGATTTTTATTGCAAGTGTGAAGCAACCAAGATGTTGCAGTTCAAGTCAATACTGTTGCAGATGGATCCTAAGGGCTCAATCGATGGCCTTTGGGAGGGATAGTTGTTGAAGACCCCACACCAAATCAATGTGGTTAGCATTATCCAGCAAGGGTGTTGAGTCCACTATATGAGATTCATTACCAGAAGCATTCTGAGTTCGTCCGTGTGGGGACCACACTCCCTAGTGAAGTCGCCAATATTAGCCGATATTTTTGCACGAAAAATCGGGCTATTTGCAGAGTGATTTTCACAATTTTATAAAATCGACATGTAAAACCCGGATATTAATAGTAAAATCGGCACAAAGTTGCCTATAGTTAAGGGTCCCAGCCCGTCCAAAATGTGGCTAGAAAGAATTTTGAGGCCTTAGAATTGGCCCATAAAATATTTTACGGCCTTAGAATTGGCCCGCTTATGCGAAGTATTGTGTTTCAGGTTGCTGCTCAGTAGGAAGAGAGGGCTCAGTCACCACAATTGCCGAATGATGAGATGAAAAATCCAAAAGCAAGCAAAAAGGGTCCACAAAATGTGACAACAACCAAGGGCCAATATCAAGGGAAAGGAAGGATGGTTTTAGACCACATGACCAAGTGGCTAAGGGTTAAAGGAAATAGCCATGAAGCATTCTAATAGCCACATGGTGAAAAGGCCAAATCAACAATTAATGCCAAAGGGGGCTAACTCAATAAGTTGAGCAACAATCCAGGGGAAGAAAGGGTTGGGAAATAACTAGCACCATTTAAGAGGCCAATTCTTGTGCAAAAGGAGACAAGCAATTAATACAAAAGAAAGAAGAACAGTTTTTTATGATTGGGAGATTTGATACACAAAGATCCCAAAAGGCCAAATACAATTAAGCATGAGGTTTTTTTTTAACCACATGGGCTTAAAGATCAAATCACACTTAATGCCTTCTGCAAAGCTATGAAAGGATGGAAGAAAAGGCAAAATGGCAATTTGAAAGGGGAGGTGGGCCTCAACTCCATAAAAGGAGGAGACGTGCTGCATGAGAAGGATGAGTTTTTGTGAAGATTATGAGTTTCTATTCTGTATGCTCTATTTTCCCAGGCTGAACAGCGTCAATTGATTCATTATAGCTTCATTATCTTACTATGAATCTACTATGGAAGCTGAAGCTTCTGGTTAAAAATGGTGTCTCATATTGGCTGGCTGAAGGTATCTGTATGTTCTGCTCATAAGGGAGGGAGTTGTTGTTTTACATCTCTACAATGCTTCATAGTGTGTTTTCAATCTAATGTCAGATCTATAATAGCAATTTTCTCTCTCATGAAGCCCTACTAAGCCTGAGTCTTACTCAAAAGCATATGATCTTGAGCTCACCTTTGGTTCTCAAAAATGTATTGAGCCTGTTTATGGTAGCTACCTCTTCGACTATTAATTGTTTCTTCTATCTCCCTGATGGAATGGTTGATTGCTGCCCTCAGACCATTCTGTTGTGACTTCTTATGTTTTAGAAGGTGCTAAACCTGCTATGAGAATGGTCCTATACTAGCTTGTATCTTGTCCCACTATTGAGCAGAGGTAGTAATCCTCCACTCTCCCCTTTGAATCTAGAATGGTTATCTTCCCCAAGTATGTTCTGGTGTGAGGGTTTCTATGTTGAAGTGAAATTAGAAATGGATCCCCACCTCTCCTAAAAACCAAAGCATTCATCATAAGAATCATGGAGAATCCAAGGAATAAGATGACTGGAAGCTACTAGTTCCTCACTCTAGATGAATGCCTTGAGATAAAGCAGCTGTAAATGCACCTGTCAGTCAATAGATTCAAAGTAACTTCAATCACAAGAAGTATACATCTACCATTGAGGATGTTGATACTCCACATTTGAGAGAGCAGGTTCTATGAATGAAAAACAAAGGTGAAAAAAGGAAAGAGAGGTAGCCGCTATAACAGACAGCGGATCATCCTTATTGAACACCCATGTGTCTGTCCAACACTTCATCTGTGATCAAAATCAGTAAGCCAACGGTCCGAGAAACGCATACTGCATCTACTGTGGACATGCGCATTTCAAAATCATGGCCAGAAGCGATGAAGTGGCCGCATTAGCACGCCCTACCTAGCTCCACGAGCCAAAAACAGGGTGTGAGGGAGACATAATCGCGACCAACAGTAGGACATGAGCCAGATACATTCACAACCAGAGAAGCGAGTAGCGATCAGAGGACAGATGTGCATGGGCCTGCTTATGTTTCTTCCACGGACCTCGGACTTCAACACCTAAGGGTCTGCCTTTCTCTTCAAAGGCCATAACCTTAATAGCAAAGTTTCATTGGAGAATGGGCCACCCACAAATTTCCAAATGACGGTTCTCTCTTAGCCTTGGTGACTGAGTCTTGAGTCTTTTCCTTCCACTGAGTGTGACCAACACAGTACCAAGGCATACATTTTCTCAAATCCATTTGGTATAGTTTAAAGAAACTGATGTGCATTGTGTTGTGAATGGGAGATATGACTGCATCTCATAGGACCACAATGGTTTTGTGTACGTATTTTGAGAATTTTCTAGCATCATAAGTGTGTGCCTCAATCAATATCAACATCATGGAGGCCCGGATTTCCCTCATTATGGTGTAGCTATTTTCAAGGAAGTGGAGCTTTCAAGCCCAAGATCTTCTTCAAGCATGGAGGGAACAAAAGGAAATGATGTCAAATTGGTGGAATGCACATAAAAGGAGTTGGGCAATGGATTTCCACGAAAAGAATTCTTTCATGAATTTGGTGAATTTGCTGCTATGAAGGGTTCATTGGCTGGTTTTCACATCATATTCATACCAAAGGATCCACTCAAGAAGTATCTTAAATCTTTTGTTTGATCTAGTATCTCATCAAACTAGTTTTTGAGGAGTGTGAAGATTAAATCTAGCTTGATTATTTTGCAATTTTATGTACATATTGATTCCACACATGTGTAAATCATGTTCCCATGTGTGGAGGGTGGGCATAATCACTTTAGTTTATTTATGATGAGTTTCAATAGTCAATAGACCTTAATTTTGAGCTTTGGGGGTGGTCCTCTATCAAAACCACTCATTGTACACTCGTAATTAAGTGATTAGGCCAAATTTAGACCTGGATTAGATCATGATAGTGTAGGTTGCTTACACTTGTCTTGATGGTAGAGGGCTAGTGAAATTGCACCTCATAATCTTATAATTTGTCAATATGGACCAATTATAGTGAAGAATGCACCAAAATGGTCCAATATTCAATGTAAGACGTGGCATGTAAGTGGTCCAATCAAAGTAAGAGGTGATTCTAGAGAGGTCCAATCATTAAGCACCATTGCCACACATCTTGGATCTTGAGCTATTATGAGAGAGTGATAGAGAGCTCATTCTACATTGAATTTTTTGGAGAGATCTTGATTCTACACATAGAGTTTTTTCCATACGCTCTCTCTGTCTACACGAGAGCTACATCCTGTATTCTCTCTCTACCCGAGAGCAAGCCACTTTTTTACTTAGTTTTTTCATCACAAGTTGCCTCTCAATGTATTTGATGAATGGTGAATGACTCATGCATGTTTTATGTGCTCTTGTCTTAGAATGTCAAGCTACATTGATTCTATCTTGTTGGTGCTAGATCTATGTGCAATCACATACACGTTAGAAGATCATTCACATTGTTTGGGATGTCCTCACACGTGTGAAAAGAACACATCAGATTTATACTACCTTATATGGTCCTTTTCCTAGAAACTTGAGCTTGTCTTTGTGTGCCTTGGCTTTGTACAATAGGGCCAATTCTCCCTTAATGAGATCAGGCCAGACTTTCTTTCACCGTCTCTCTACAGCTAGGGCGAGAAACACTAGGAAGCGAGTTTTGTAGAGTTGGAGAAGATTCCGAAGCCTCCTCTGAGTAGATCCCTTTGTACTTAAGCATTTGGAGATGGCGACTCTCAGAATTGGAATAACAAATTCAGTAGACATTACGGCTTCCTATCCATACACCATCTGAAATGGAGTTTGTCAAGTACTCACCTTGAAGGTGGTTCTGAATTGTCATAAAGTTGCGTGAAGTTTGTGTTACGAATATGAGCCTAATGCTTTTACCATCTTCGTGATAATACCACAGAGAATCTTCGTTTGATGACTCGGCTTGTCCATTGCATCGTGGGAGGGAGTTCGTCGTCTACCCCTCTACTCTTAGGAACATTGCGAATCCGTGCGAGATGATCAACTAGATAGTGTTGCTTATCCTTGCGAATGACTATTTTGAAGTCAAACTCTTGAAGAAGTAGCAGCCATCTAGAGATTCGTCTGATCGTGCATGGTCTATTTACCAAATATAGTAGGGCCTGATGATCTATAAAGAAAACAAAGAGATTGGCTAGAAGGTAGTGGCAGAATTTCTTCACGCTATACACCATTGCTAGCGCTTCTTGTTTAGTGGTCATATAGTTCATCTCTGTAGGAATCAGCTGACTACTAATGAAGTAGATCGGATAATCCTTCTTGTACTTCTAAGGTTGTGTCAGAATACTCCCTATGGGATAGAGATAATGACCTCCCACCAAGTGCAAAAAAAAATCTGGCAAGACGTCGTTGAAGAGCCCAAGATTGTGCATGACGTACCACAATACTTTAAGGATTACGAAATGGATGAAGTGGTATTTGTCATGCCCAGAGCCAAGAGAGAACCAACAGAGAACTCTCCCAAGGGGCCAACGTTTACGAAGGTCCTACCCGTACTAAAGAGATAGATCTAGTGGAAGAGGGAGACGATAGTCGCATAGTGTTTGTCGGAGAAGATGTAGAAGGAGATGAACTTCTTCGCAAATACTGCAACTGTCTAGCATGGAATTATGTTGAGCTAAAGGCCATATCACCAGATGTAGTGGTTCACACCATTCCTTTGGTTGATGGTCAAAGCCCACTATTAATAGGCCATATCGGTCTAATCTGCACTATGCCCAGCTGATTCAAGAATAATTGATGAAGCTTTTCGATGTAGCATCTATGAGATGGAACACACAGACTGGGTATTGTTGATTGTGGTGGTGCCTAAGAAGAATGGAGAAGTTTGAATCTGTGTGGACTACAAGAAGCTCAATGCCCTTACCAGCAAGGACCATTTTTCTCTACCCTTAATGAAAAATGGTTTAGAGAGGATAGCCGAAGCAAAAGCCTTTATCTTTTTAGATGGGTTTAGTGGCTATAATCAAGTGCAAACAGCCCCAGAAGACCAGCAGAAAATTGCATTATCCATTGACTGGGGAACATATGCGTACAAAGTGATGTCATTTGGATTGTGCAACGCTCCTAACACCTTCCAACGAGTGATGGGCTATGCTTTCAAGGACTTCTTACAAAAGTTCCTTGAAATCTTTATGGACGACTTGTGTGTTCACTCCTCTCGAGCCAAGCATTTATTCTACTTGGAAAAGGTGTTCATACAATGTCAATTATTCGACATATCTCTAAACCAGGCCAAATGCCAATTTTTTGTCATGCACAACATAATGCTAGGCCATATTGTTTCAAGGCATTATATCGCCATCGATGTTGACAAAATTCGCATAATTCTCGATTTTCCTGAACCTGGAACTATACGCGAAGTACATATCTTTATGGGACATTGAATTATTATTGAAGGTTTGTCTTGAACTTCACCAAGCTAGCCCGTTTGATATACCAAATGGTCATCGAACTCGAATGGACAACTGAAGCCACTGAGGCATTTCATAAACTTAAGAAAGCCTTAGTAACCCCCTATCTTTTGGACTGTATAATTCCATATCCATACAAACCTCGTTTGTCACTCTTAGCCTTCCACTCGTACGTTTTAGCCTTGTAGAGAGGCTTGCATTCTAGGGGCGGGCTGGTGGTCTGCTTATCTTCGTTAAGTCCCATTCTTTTCAAGGCCTTCTTAAGCTTCTTCACACTCTTAGATGCTTCAGGACTCAACTATGCTATGGTGGTGGAGAGCTTTTGGATGGGAGATCCAAAGTGATAGGCTCTTTTTCCTTTGCACACCTCGGTGAGTTCAATCGATGTTCGGCGGTTGGGTCTTTCACCATCTTGATGCTATTGTCCCAAAGTGTAGTAGCTTGTATAGAAAATTCGTCCTCGACTAGGTCCTAGTCTATGCATTCTCTCAGAAGATCGTTCATCGTGAGTGGGACACTAGACGTGGATTTTTTTGACACCACAACATTGCCCTAAGAGGTTCTGCTATTTCGATGGGATCTTTGTTCACTAGCAGCTTTTATGGATTTGGTCCTTCGGGATATTGAGGCAATTTTGAAACGATGTAGATCGACGTAACATAAGAAATCTTCATCCTCGTATTCTCGACCTTCCTCTAGGGTAAACACCTGAAGAACTTCAATCTCAGTTTCATTGTAGATTCCTTGTAGTGGTTCATGGGGTATAGCCTCTAGGCTCATCATAAAGAGAGATACAAAATTTTGAGGGCCTTCGCTTGATTCCTTTGTGTGTTCATCACGTCTCTTCAAAGGAATATCATCTTTATTGGAGAAGGTGTCTACGACAGACCTTCGCCTCGACGATTGTTCAGTAGATGTGACATCGAATTGCAAACAATCCACCGTGGCTACTACATCACTTTGCGAATTGTCATTTATGACAATTCTCTTCCAATGATGTCTATCCTCTAATTACTCATTAAAGTAGTTTGTTGTGGCAGAGCTAGCGGCCATGGCTCGTTGGTCGGTTGGTTTCGTAACCCAGGTATCATGATCAATATTCATTGTAGAATTGTGATCTTGCAAGATGATATGATTCTGTCCCCAGTCGTGAAGCGCTTGTGATGTTCTAAGCCACGGTCTTCCCAATAGGAAAATATAGGATTGGGGGGATTCGAGAAAGTCCAAGACTTTGAGTATATGAATTGGGCTGAGAAGTAGACAGGCAATAAGTTGAAGCAAATTCACACAAATCATGGAGGTGAGTACATTTCCAACAAAGGAATCGTACACTTATGAAAGCTACAGATGTATGATGGATCATGCAAAAGCACCAAAACATTTGTGGGCAGAAGCAATGGCTACATTGAACTATCTTCAGAATTGTATTCTAAAATCTCGAATATCAGATAAAACTCCTCATGAGATATGATAGAGGTCGAAGCCAAATCTTGCACATGTTCAGACATTCGAATGTGTAGTCTATATGCACATTCCAGACAAGTTGAGAAAGAAACTCAGTGAAAAGACAAAACAAGGATTCGAGTTACATTTGTCATATAATAGTGTCTATGTACCCGAAACTGGCAAGATAAAGGTTGTTCGAGATGTTAAATTTGATGAGTCGAAATACATAGCAGACAGTGATCTAGTCGGCTATGAAATTCTCAAAAACTATTATGAGCTTCAACGACGACAGAAGTAAAACAAGCAGAAGATCAAAGAGAATTACCAAATTCAGAGGGAGGTCAAGATCGAATACCTGACAGACTCGAATTCCAGCAGACAAGGTCGAATCAGAGTCGAAACTCAAAACCTACAGAATTGTATTCGAAACCACCTGTGAAAAGATCTAATAGACAACGAAAACCACCAGAAAGATATGGTCAGGATATTTTTAATACAGCCATCGAATTTTGTGGTTTCTCAAACGAACCTCAGACATTTGAGGAAGCTATTGATGGACTAGATAAAGATCGCTGGATTCAAGCAATGGAGGACAAAATGTCATTCATGTATAAGAACAATGTATGGACACTTGCACCTGTTCTTGATGGAAGAAAAACAATCAAATGCAAGTGGATCTACAAGATCAAAACAGATCCTGATGGAAAAAACATCAGATACAAAGCAAGGTAGTTGCTAAAGGATTTTCATACTACACTGATACTTTCTCACCGGTAGTCAAACATACATCAATTCGCTTGTTATTCGCGTATGTAGTGGCTCATGATCTAAAAATCCATATTGTGGATGAGAAGACTGCTTTCTTGCATGCATAATTGGAAGAAGACTTATTTATGAACCAATGAGTTGGTTTTGCAAGCCAAGAATAACCAGAATATGGATGTCACATGAATAAAAGCATTTATGGTCTGAAACAAGCAACAAGACAATGGTATAAAAAGAAGGCAAAGCACTACGTTCCTTAGGCTTCAAACCTCTATTTGCTGAATCAAATGTCTATATCAAGCATGTCCAAAATGAAATAACCATTCTAGATGTCTATGTTGATGACACGCTTATCTTCTCAAGAAGAGATAAGTTGATTTCATATGTCAAAAGAGACATTTCTAAAATATTTGAGATTGTTGACCTAGGAGAAGCTAAAATATATCTAGGCTTGCAGATCATGAGAGACTTCGAAGGTGGTAAGTTGTATCTTCACCAACAAAAGTACACTCAAAAGATCATTGAAGACTTCAACATGCTCAAATACAAAGGTGTGCATACTCCCATGATACCTAGAACAATATTGAACAAGGCAAATTGTCTGCAGACTCTAGAGGAAGAGAAGCAAATGGCCAAAATTCCCTATCGTAGGCTGATTGGATCATTGTTATATCTAGCAGACAACACCAGACCTAATATAGCGTTTGTAATATACAGACTGAGCCAATATAATTAGAACCCAGGATCGTTGCATTGGAAGTTGGCGAAAAGAGTACTACAATATCTCCGAGAAACGAAAGACTATGGACTATGTTATTCGAAGGAAGCTAGATTTCATATCAAATCTTATAGTGATGAAAGTTGGGCATCCATGAAGGATGATAACAAGAGTATTTTAGGAGGTTGTACTCTAGTATCTAGCACAACCATACTCTGGATAAGCAAGAAGCAAACAATAGTAGCTCAATCTTCTTGTGAAGCAGAATATGTAGCAGTAGCCAAGATGGCAAACGAGCTGATCTGGATCAAACAGATATTGGAAGGATTTGATGATACTATTTTAGAACCTTATGTCTTGTTAATGGATAACACTTCAGCAATCTATCTTACAAAAGATCTTGTATTTCACTCGAAGATGAAGCACATAGCTATCAAGTATCATGTTATTCGGGACTTAGTCGAGAAGAAGATACTGAAGACAGTCTTCATACCCACAGAGGAAATGACAGCTGATATCTTTACAAAGCCACTCAGTAAAGCTTTGTTCAAGAAGCAGTGAAGAAGATTGGGGCTAATCCAACTGCCCACTTTGAGAGGGAGTTGTAGAACACATGATCCGATAGATCTTGATTCTACTAACAAAGTGCACAGTTTATTTGAAAAAGGATGAGAAATGAACTCGAACTTGAAACATTTCTATTTGTGATCAACCTTGAAGGATTTGCAAAATTTATCTTGTAGCCAACTCAAAAGATCTACGAAGTATTCACAAAACATTTTCTTGTAGAAGCTTGTGGTTTCTTGTTAAAGCTCAAAAGATTCACGAACACAATCTTGTCGCAAAATAATTTGGTTTCTTTTCAAAGCTCACTTGTCGCAAAATGGTCACGAACAATTCGCAGATTATTCTGGATTCTTCTTCAAGCTCAAAGATTGTCATCTATCGCGAACAATTTGCGAAATACGAAAATATTGCGAAGAGACAAGTGTTGCGAACAATTTGCAAAACACGAGGCTATAACAAAGAGACAGACTGTCACAAAATATTTGCAAACAAAAATTATTCGATCCTAGAAACAGAACGTCTATTTTAATATCAACCGTCATAAACAAATAAATCTACTGTTACAGAATTTAAAGGCCAAAAGGCCTGTCCTGTAACAATATAAATACATGTGCACTACTCGTTGTAACACACTCTCAAACTCTCACACTAATGTGAATCTCAAACTCATTCAATCAGAGACACAACAGCGAGATAAGACAACAAGAAATGTAAACTGATTCAGATTCAGAATTATAAATTCATTTTTGATCAATAGTTTCCGTTTGTCTAAAACTGTCTTAAGTTGTCTCTTAATCCGCATATTATTTCTATACACATATTCAATCAGTTCTATTAGTATATAGATTAGAAACAAACCCAATTAAAGACACTAATATTAGTTTGATTAGTTCAAACTTTTATCATGTTCGTTGTGAAAGAATTATTACTATTTTTCCTACAATAAGGACTCCATCCTCACCTTCCAAGTAGAATAGCTGATTGAGATAAGCCTATTTGTGAATTGCTCTCCAACATAGATCCAAAACTTGTAGCCATGTTGCAATGACCCGATCTTCTTTCAATCTGCTCCAATGCACAAAGCACTCTCTTGGATGTCAGCAAATGAACTCAAAAGGTATGGAACCTCTCAAATCTCTTCTAGCACTTCTAACTAGAAAATCAACACATAGAATAGTGAAATCTTGATCAATCTATGATCTATCCTCAATCTAATGATTCTTGCCACCTCCTAAGATTGCAAATGAAATTCAATAACCTCACAAACTAGAGATCTAATCAAAATTAGGGTTTTGACAAAATCACAAAAATTGAATATCTCAAATTCTACATGCAATTTCTAAAAACCTGATATATCATCTTGTAGCTTCATTAGAGGCTTTCTTGATGCACCAAAAATCATCTAATTCCAATAAAACAAGTGTGAAATCGGAATTGATCAAGCATATAACCCTATATTGAGTTTTGACCTACAAAAGCTCAATTCTACATATGCAAAAATGCTGATTTTTGAGTAGAAATCAATATAGCATGCATGCTCTAGCATTGGTAACTCCTCCAAATCCTCGCTAAATGTGGATAATCCTTTCATAACCTAAAAAAAAATAGCTTTGATACCATGTGAAGGATTTCAGATCATTTAAGATCCAATCCATCTCCCTGATCTTTGGTTACAAAAAGGAGCAAACCAACAATCCTACCAATGTAGAAAAATCAGCATCTACATACAAAATGAGATGCAAACTCAAAGAGAGACTGATCAAACATGAACCAAAACATAAAATATAGTTGATGTCCATACAATTACAGTTTCCTACTGTATTTCACACGTGTGAAACAAAAAATAACAATAAATTATCATTCTACACATAGAATTGCAAGATAATATCATGAGAGTGCACAATGAGTAGTAGAACCCAAAGAGAGCCATGTATAGTGATGAAATGAGAGAGAGGAGAGAGAAGATGTGTCTCTCCATGAGTTACACCCTTTTATAACAGGTCCAAACCCTATTTGGCCACTTGACTTTCCCTCCAAAATGTAAACCCTACTATTTTTGGGTCTAGATTCAATGTACCCAAAGTTCAAATTTGAATCTCTCTCAAACTCGACTACCAACTTTCCCACACTTTCAAAAAGTTCTTATTGAATTTATTTTAAACTAATATAACTTCAAAAAGTTTATCTCTAAGTCTAAAATGAGTTTTGGCCTCAATTGACAATTTACCAAAATATGACTACACTTGTTGAAATCTCTCACATTTTATTATTGGTCTAAAAAATGCTTTCAACGTTGAAAATAAACAAAAAGCATCTCTACAAAGAATCATTTTTTATTTTGGAAGTCCTCTAATGTGGATGCATTTGCTATATCAACATCACTCTTGATGATAGGGCAAAGGAGGATCCATCTTCAAGAAAAGGTATTTTTGTTGGTTATAGTGAGGTGTGCAAGGCTTACAAAGTTTATATTCCTTCAAGTAAGAAAGTGGTCATTGGAAGAAATGTCATTTTTTATGAGGGAAACTTTCCAAAAGTTTCTTCAAGTGGTGGTGTGGATGTTGGATCTAACATTCTTGATGATGACATTGTTGATGATACTTTGGATGTTGATGTTGAAGAGCCTACTTCATATTAGAAGCCAAGGAGGACATCAAGGCAAAGGCAACAACCTTTGAGACTCAGATATGATGAAAAACATAAACAAGTTGTTTTTGGTACAAACCATGCTTTCCTAACCTCTTTTGATGAACCTACATGTGTAGATGAAGCAAGACAAAAAAGAGGAGTGGATCCAAGTATCAAGCTCTTATGAATAATGACACGTGGAGATTGGTGGAACTTCCAAAGGACAAGAAGGCTATCGGATGGAAGTGGATGTTCAAAGTGAAGACAAACGAAGATGGATCAATCAACAAGTACAAAGCAAGGTTGGTGGCAAAAGGATATACACAAGAGTGATAAGACCTTTGCACCCGTGGCAAAGATGGTAAGCATTCGAGTCATTATTTTACTTGCAACACTTTTTTGGATGAGATCTATGGCAATTGGATATCACAAATGCATTCTTGAATGGTGATCTAGAGGATGAGGTATTTATGGAGCAACTCAAGGGCTTCATTTCACATGGAAAGCCTAATCATGTGTATTTTCTACAAAAGAGTTTGTATGGAGTTAAGCAAGCACCAAGGAGTTGGTATGCTAAGCTTAGCATCTTTCTACTTTCTCAACATTTCAAGATGAGTGAGTATGGTCATTCACTTTACTATAATTTTGTTTGAAATGATGTTACCATTCTTTTATCCTATTTAATGTGGATGATATCATTTTGAGTGGAGGCCACAATCAAGATATTGATGATATCAAGATGGCATTAAAAAAAGAGTTTGATGGGCATGATCTTGGTCCTTCATTATATCTTGGGAATAGAGGTATTTAGAACTTCTCAATCTACTTTCATTTTTCAAGAGAAGTATGCTAATTCTGCTCTAAAAAAATTGCATATGGTAGATGCTAAATCTTGTGATACACCAATGGAGTCAAATGTAAAGCTCACTATAAGAGGTAATGAAAGATCCTTCGAGGACATTACTCTCTATAGGAAGCTATTTGGTTCACTCATGATTTAGATAGAAATTCATAGATGACTCACATTGCCAATGTAAAATTGTGTCTGCCCTTAGGATACTCCTATATGTATTTGCCTTAAGGCCTGCACCCTCCATGAGGAACGGTGACAGCATACCAAAAGCTCCTGTGAGAAATTTAGCAAGTACATTGAAACAACAATTGTGAGTGCTGGTAATTCATCTAAATGAACCTTTGTGGGCTTTTTAGGTGCAGAGGAGGCGTGGTAGAGAATCATTACCCAAGAAATTTTTTGGTAAAAACTTAGTAGTAGTGTCCATTATATATGACAGGGAATCCTCAACAGAGTTAGATTGTTTATTGGGAAAAGGAGTAAAGTTTGGACTACTAAGTCTTTGTATGGCCAACTTTTGTACAAAGTTTTTGCCTATGATGTTTTGTGCTTTATCGATACCACTTACATAAAGAAAGTCTGTAAGCCATTGTAGTTCATCATGGACAATCCTATTCTTAGTAAGAGTAGCATTTTCATGAAGCCATTTACCCTTTCTAATATAGCTTAAAGCAATATCTTTGCAAAAACCAGCATGTTTCGTGTTTGTTGGCTATAGTGAAGTAAGCAAGGCTTACAAAGTGTACATTCCTTCTACAAAGAAAGTTGTCATAAGTAGGGATGTCATCTTTCATGAAGAGAATGTTTCCAATGTTGTTGATGTTGATGTTGATGTGCCTACTAATCATCATGATGTGCAAGATGTCTTGGATGAAGATGGAGATGCCACTCCAAAGCAAACTTCAAGGAAGACTCAAAGGCAAAGGGCTAAGCCATCAAGGCTAACCTATGATGAAAAAGGAAAGCAAGTGGTGGACAACTCTAACTTTGCTTTTCTTACCTCTTTTGATGAACCAACTTGTGTAGGTGAAGCAATTCAAAAGAAGGAATGGATCCAAGCCATGGATCATGAGCATCAAGCACTCATCAAAAGCAACACATGGAGGTTGGTAAAGCTTCCAAAGGACAAGAAGGCAATTGGTTGTAAGTGGATCTTCAAGATCAAGACAAATCAAGATGGATCAATCAACAAGTACAAGGCAAGGTTGGTGGCAAAGGGGTATGCTCAAGAATATGGTATTGACTATGATGAGACCTTTGCACCCGTGGCAAAGATGGTAACTATTCGAATCCTAATCTCTCTTGCAACTCTTTATGATTGGGATATGTGGCAAATGGATGTTACTAATGCCTTCTTGAATGGTGATCTTGAAGAAGATATTTACATGGAGCAACCCGAGGGCTATGTTTCACATGATGAGCCTAATCATGTGTGCTATCTCCAAAAGAGTTTGTATGGGCTAAAGCAAGCACCAAGGAGTTGGTATGCTAAGCTCAATTCCTTCTTACTTTCTCAAAACTTTGTTATGAGTGAGTATGATCATTCTCTCTACTTTAGATTGAATGAAAATGATATCACTTTACTTTTGATCTATGTTGATGACATTATCTTAAGTGGTGGTAACAATCTAGATATAGATGAAATCAAGATGGCACTCAAAAGAGAGTTTGAAATTCAAGATCTTGGTAAACTTCATTATATCTTAGGAATAGAGATTATTAGAACTTCTAAATCTACATTCATATGTCAAGAAAAGTATGTTAACTCTATTCTAAAAAGGTTTCATATGGAAGATTGTAAAGTTGTTTCTACTCCTATGGAATCAAATGTAAAGCTAACTACAAGAAGTAATGAAAGATCCTTCAAGGACATTACTCTCTATAGAAAGCTAATAGGATCTCTTATATGGTTAACCATCACAAGACCTGATCTAAGCTTTGTGGTTGGTAAACTAAGTCAATTTATGCAAGATCCTAGTGAGGCTCATTGGAAGCTAGGAAAGAGAGTACTTAGATACATCTCGGGATCTAGAGATTTTGGCATCTTGTATGGAGGTACTACACCTAACCTTTGTGGATTTTCAGATTCAGATTTTGCAGGTGATCAAATGGATAGGAAGTCAACAAGTGCCTTTGCAATCTATCTTGGAGATGGAGTGGTCTCATGGCTATCAAAGAAGCAACCAACTATCTCTCTATCTTCCACCGAAGCCGAGTACAAGGCATTAACAACATGCACCAAGGAGATTCTTTGGATCAAGAGGATGTTATTGGATCTTCACTTGCTGGAACCAGAGAAGACTCCAATCATACTTTGTGATAACCTTTCAGCCCAAAGCTTGGCAAGCAATCCTGTTTTTCATGCAAGGAGCAAGCACATTGAGATTGCTCACCATTTTGTGAGAGATCAAGTCATTGCCAAAGAGGTGGAGCTTCAACATGTCTCTTCAAAGGAGTGTGTGGCTGATATCTTCACCAAACCATTGGGAAAGGACCTATATTTAATGCATAGATCTAATCTTGGAATGTGCTCAAAGACTATGTTGAAACTAGCATCCAATGTTGAAGAGGGAGTGTGAAAATTGTCAACATTTCCTAGCTAGTTTGAGGCCTAAATTGGCTAAAATTGTAAATAGTTTTGGTTCTGGAGTTTCACACGTGTGAACCAGGCCACAATGTTTTTATTTACTGTATTTTTTCAGTATGATGAAGTGTCAAACTTCATACCCTTCAAAATGAGACCATTTTGATGTATTTTGGTCATATAAGCCATTTTTAGCTATTTTTCCTATATAGGGAATATCTAGGGTCAAGTACCTTCTAGAGAGAGGAGAGAGAGTCATCTTCCTCATCCATAAATAGTAGGGAAGTCGTGGAGAACAGGTTGGAGAAACCTTTTGTATGCTTCATTGAGATCAATAGATCATTGTCATTGTTTCTTCCTCCATTGAGAGCATTGTTGTGTATATTGTCTTCAAGCTATTGTGTATGATCTTAGGTGCTTTCCAAAAGTGGTAGGCTGATGTATTATGGACTGTATAATGCTATTTTGGGCCGCACTTGATGTTTATGGAAGTTTCCATTTGTGATAAATGCTTTTTGATCAAGTTCTTTGCATTCTAGGTAGCATAGAATGTGTTGCCAATTCCTAGCTTATGTAGTTTGGAGTGCAAGCATTCAAGCCAATGATCTTGGAGTTTAGATCCACTTAGGATCTGTATTTTTCACATTCCACACATCTCGAACCTTATTGACGAAAGATGAGACAATGAGACCATAAAAGTCCCCATGTGTGGCATGGCTTGGAGGAGATGACATTCACTCTGGATCCTCCATCAACTACTGCTGATTCTTGTGGAACCCCCGATGCATGATTGGGATTGTTAAGGATTTTGTATCATTTTTCCATACTACTCATACTTGGTGGACATGTTGTAATCCTTCCGCTCCTTCGTCTCACTAGGTTGGTGGGTGTGGGTTGGTTCAGTCACTTCTTGGTTCATCCATCTACACTTTCAATGCTTTCTATAAAGTCGAGTGCGTTTTGAGCAAGGTGCCCAATGGTGTTCGGACATCTCCTCTCAATAGATCGAACAAGACAATTGTATGATCCTTTTCCATCTCCTTGCTCTGGAAAGGAATCTCCCTACTAGAATGCTCATGTGCATTCTGTCTGGTCTCACGGACGAACTAGAGCAACTTTGAATTCACCAAGGAGTGAGGGGAAGCATTCGGTCGTTGATCAATTCCACCGCCGAGTTGACCCTTGTCATGCTCTAGGGCTACCTCTCTTGGTTGATCCCCTAGCTTGGGCTTCTCTTACACATTCCTTCATGCGTTTGAAGTTTCCTTGTTCAACTGTGGGATTGGAGTATTCTCCAAATATAAAGAACCTGATGAGCCACTAATGGGTCCTGTAGTAGTGGATTTGGCTAGTTTTTTATCTAGTTCTTTCTGCGCTCTGGTATGGATGAAGACATACATTGTAAATGCATTGGGTTCTCCTATCTCATTGTTTCTCCTTTCTCATTGGACATGTTAGGTATGGGTGTCTATACCCACAATCACAGCAAATTGGCACGAAGTTGCATTGTGGCTCGTTAGGACACTCGACAATTCTGTGATTCCCTTCACATCCATAACATTTAATGGGAGCTCTAAATATAGTACCACAAAGCTGGTTCATGTAGATTGGTATCAACTCTCCATTTGCTCCATCTATGAAATGCACTAGAACATAATTTGGTGCTTCTTCCTCGAGATAGTAGGGTTCTTCAATCACCTCGACCATTGCAGTAAGGCACCTTGTCGTTGGCACAACAACAAGGGCTTGGTTCCGTAGGTTGTATCGGTAATAGATTATGTCATGATTGCTCATATTGCAGATGTGGCAATATCATGTGGGCCACTCTAACCTTTGTCTAAACTGTGGGCATTCATTCCTCGTGTGGTTGTCGGTGCAGTGTGGACACCAAGTGGACTCTCTTCCAAGATCAACATGGGTGGGTCCAGATTGCAAGCCATTCAACTTTTGATTAACATCCGTGGTAAGGTCAATGGAGAGCTTTCTGAACTGCTCATTGCTCTGGTGTGCAACTTCTCTATGGCGGATATGATCATGTCAATACTATTGGCCATAGAAGTGAAAGCATCATCATGAAACTTATCTTTACATCTGGCCCTTCATTCTTTCGGTGTCTTCTCTTATCATCAGAGTTATCAGAGTCAGAGCTAGTGTTCTCAAGTTCCTGATGGCATGAGGTACAAATAGCTTAGGATTATCCATCATTGGTGGATCTATTTCATGGGGTATTCCGATAGGTACATTAACGAATTCCTCAAGATCTGAGAGATCCAGAGTTAATAATCACCTACCGGATCTGAGATGCATACATCGAAATGAAAAATGTGTCTATTTTTGGTATTGTTTTTTTTTTTTGGGATTTTTAGATATTTTTGTAGATCTTTTATGTGATAGGGTGATCAGAGGATGGATGGAGGTGTAGATTGAATGGAGGTGAAATTGAAACTAGATCAAGATCAAATTGGGATCAAACAGAAAATCAAGTGGGAGAAAAAAAAGAATTGCAAAAATAAAAAGTGATAGGGAAAACCCAAGAAATGTAGATGGATTATGATGGTCAGTCACTCAGATTAATCACAAAAAATTTAAAATTTCTCTGATGGTGAGTAATGAGTAGCGACAAGTAATCAACGAGTAATGCTAATTATTTGTCGGACTGTCTATGGACTATGAATGACAATCGAAACACATTGTGAAGAGGGTGAAAAAGATGAGCAGGTGGCGAAAAATATGACGAAAAATCAGATTATTACTCGCCGGTTTGACAGATGGTAGATCAAGTACTGTACTTGCTACTATACATACGACAAGTAATGTCACTAGTTGGAACACAAGAAATCTCAATTGGCAAGTAATAGAAAAAAACAGGAATTTTCAAAAAGGTGAAAAATTTAAATTTGCAAAAAATAGTGTGAGTAATTAGCCAACTACTTGTTGAGCTGCATGATGCTAGATCTGAGGTTTCTAAGCACTCTCTGAAGACGACGAATAATTAGGTGGTCAAAAAATGAAAAAAAACAAGTTGGCGAGTAAGCAATTAATTACTCGCCAAGTTGTCTGGAGATAGATCTGAATGTCTAGAGAGCGTTGGAAGACGAGTGAGTAAAAACAATACGAGAAACTTGAGAATTTTTCATTAGGGCTCTTTTTGAACTCAAAAAGTGACTCTTCACTAATATTGATTAGTGTTAATGACGACACATGTACCAATAAAAGTGTGACAATTGAGCAGGTATGGTCCATATGACATGGCAAATTCAGTGGTGTAGATTACATCAAGTGTGGGCCCACAAAGTACACCTCTAACATTAACCCTACATTAATCCTACATGGATACACTTGAAAGTACCTAGTAATCGAAAATAGCTACACAAAGTACCTAGTAGCCAACAATAACTGCACAAACAATACCTACTATCATATAGTCTACTTCTAAGAGCTTGCTTACCTATTTACTAAACTAAATGCTTAGCTAACTTATAGCCACACATGTGTGCATACCTTTGAGACACACTCTCTCTCTCTCTCTCTCTCTCTCTCTCTCTCTCTCTCTCTCTCTCTCTCTCTAGACGTTCTTTCACTTTTGCTAATTCTCTCTAGAGTCTATTCCCCTTTGATTATATTTTCAATACATAATAAATAGTCTCTCTATTTCTATTATTACTCTCACTCATTCTTGGTTAAGTGTTTAGTGTTTATTGTCATAATGTAGTTATGTGTTTTCTATGATGAATTTAAGTTCAAGTAACACTACAAATGATTAACATTGCAATCTAGATTTAATATATACATTTATTAATTTTGAAAATAAGTGGGATATCATGAAAATATTCTTTTTATACTAGATAGAAATGTAATTTTAAGCAAAAGTGTGAATTTTGGTCAAATAGCCTAAATTTTCAGCCTACTGTATTTGAAAGTGGTTCTTTTTTCTCCCTAAAATCACGGTAAGGCACAGAAATCAAGCCTTCTCAAAGATGAAAACCATGCTAAAAAAAACAATGAAAACATGTCCAAGAGGACAAATTTTCATTTTTTTTTTGTGCCCAAAATCACGATTTTTGGCCGTTTCACTTCATCAGAAGGCCAAAAAAAGCGTTTGGGAGCAAAATAAAAAAATTGGTGAATTTTAAAATCACGGCAAGGCACGACCAGGGGCCCTTTGACCAAGCTATACCTTCTCTACATCCTTGAGCATCTATATATTCAACTTTAACTAATGAGTAGAAGAGGCTTAACTAACCTAATAGTAATCTAGTTTGATGTAATCAATAGTCGCTAATTGTTAAATATAATTATGTCGTGAAGAATGACCAAGTCAAAGGGCCCCTGTTCGCGCCTTGCCGTGATTTTTTGTACAGCCCATGTATTCTTACTATACCTACACAAATCCAAGTCAATTCCGCCGTCAGTTCGTAAACGTGTAGTGAGTTGTCATTGGCCTGGTGCTTGCTGACTCGAAAGAATCGATCCCCTGGTATCAAGATTCGATGGACGTATTGGTTATAGAAGTGGTAGAACGCTACGCCTTGTATAATAATCCCGAATGATTTGCAGTGGTGGATTCTACCGGATATGCTTAATTATTCAACCAACATCCCTTCTTGATTATTGTACACACTCGAGGTCCAAAATCTTACTCAACATGATTACATAATGCTAGCATAAACTCATAAGCAATGCATCCACATAGCCATTATATTCTAATATCCATGATAAGTACATCAACTACGTTACATAAGCAATCCTATTGATATGTGGTTATCATGCTTCCCAAAACACATCTTTAACCTTTACATAGAAAATAGAAATACGACTGGGATAGAAGTATACCTCGTGACTTCTCCATAGATGCATAACTAAGGATCTCGTACAAGTATTTCTACTAAGAATTTATTGTCTACAAGAAAAACATCAAGCGTTGCGAATAAACAAAAATATGATTGCTTATGATGAGCAAAACATATCATTCCATGCTAACTAATTGATTCTATCATTTTTAACACATGTAGAATGTCAGTTCATTTTTGAAATTACACATGTAATGACAAAAACCAGATTGAGAGAAAGGATACCTCAGTATTGGCTCCAAGATCATGCTCAGTGGGAAATCCATCTTTTGTAAGACCCATAAGGGGCCCCTTGATCCAAAGGTACTCTTAGTATTCCAGGAGATCCCATGCTTGAAATGAGAAGAGGGAGGGCGACGTATTGGAGGAGGGCTGACGGAAATCTGGAGGGAGGGCTGCGTGAGATCGCGCGCGAGAAAGGGCGACACTAGATGTGAGGCCAGATCTCTGTCATCTCCTGTTACTTTCCCACAAGAGGTCCGCTGGTAGTGGCGAAGATGTAGGACTCAGTAGAAGAGAAACAGCAGCGTCCTGATCGCGTGGGACAGATGCAGGCCAGCATGGACATTTCTTGCTCTGAACTCTTTGAATTTCTGACAGTTAGACAGTAGGATGAGCGAGATCACTGCTACGTTGGCTAATGCAAGGAACTGCGATGCCTTGATGTGATTGAGTATGGCAGTCTTGGAGGTCACAGAGTTGAAAGCCCAGGCAGAAACACATAGCAGGGACTCTTCAAGATGGTTGTCAATAGAGCTTCAGAGCAGGACTATTGACAACTTGGATGTTCACAACAACTCTTGGTTGAACCAAGGACTGAGACTACTCTGCATGGCTTGATAGACTATGGTATCCAACGGAACTGCAATTGAAAGGCTGAAGGATGGGTTCTCCTTTAGCAGCTAGCTGGGGGCCACCGTCTCACGCTCTTTTCAAGGAAAGGAATCTTTTGTACATTAGACCTGGGTCGCTGTTAGTGGCATTGAAGGGAGCAGATGATTCTCAGTATCAATTTGCTTGGTGATGCTGCCGTTAAAACTGGGTTCTTCCTCTCACCATCATGCTATTCCATCTATAACCCTCACACCATTACAAGTCCAGCATTTACGCTCACAATACAAAACACAACATAACATACACCCCTATCATGTCATACCCACATTTCAATCTCACACAACTGGACATTACTCAAAAAATTGATTCTCCTCTCAACACGTTTCTTTTCTAATTCTCTTCACACAAAGGTGAAATCTTCCCAACAGCAGGTAGGGGACAAATCTATCCTTACAAACACATTGCTCCAAAAACTAGAGGGCTACAAGAGAACATTGAATGGGAAGAGACCACAACCAACAACCACCGGATGAGAGTGAGCCAGGAAGGGAAGAAGAAAAAGAAGAAAACAATAGACTTGCTTGCATTTGGGTTCCTTATATAATATTGAAATAAAATATTTGGGTTCCTTTTATAACATTGCCATTTGTGCACCCTTTCAATCTTTCTTTGCCCTTTTGCTATGTGTCCTAGATTTGGTGGGCCCCTTCTTCTTTGGTACATGGCATTGAATGTTGCCAAAAGGGGACCTTGTCCTCCTTAGTCCAATCATGCACCTCCTCTTCTAGTATCTCAACAACCACTTGTACACACTCTTCCACATGGCTACTAGTGTCATCCTATGCTTCTTTTTTTTGGGAGCGGGAGGGCAGTTTCAACCCCTATTTAGCTATTCTTGTTTATAGACTTGCAATTGGCCTATTGATGTAATTTTCCTTTTGCGAAACTTGTGCACTTGATCGAGCTTCAATCGAGTAACTGCTGTTGACCTGAAGTTGCAATTCTTGGTAGCCAAGCACCCTTTTCCCGCCGAGCCATGATCCTGAAAATACAGTGTTGGGCTTTTTATTAGTAGCAAAATTTTGGTACATAGTAACAATGGCGTAATAGCCGAAATTTTTTAAATATCCTACGGGCCATCTTTAAGGGGCATCAAAAATATTAAGGGGCCAATTCTAAGGCAGTAAATTTCCTTCTAGCCACATTTTGGGCGGGCAAAAATTTTGCCATTTTTTACATCAAAATTTTATGGCTTTACATGCCGATTTTTTATACAATACTAAAATCAGCTAAAGAATTAGGCCGAATTTTTATGTCAAAAATTTGGCTGGCATCTATTCTAATCTCATTTAATTCTTTTGTTACAAATCTATGATATCCTATTGTAATCTTATTCCATTCCATTCTATTATCATAATCAATTTTTTTACATTCTAACAAATTTTTTCTTTTCACTCTCCCTCCCTCCCTCCCTCCCTCGCTCGCTCTCTCGCTCTCTCTCTCTCTCTCTCTCTCTCTCTCTCTCTCTCTCTCTCTCTCTCTCTCTCTCTCTCTCTCTCTCTCTCTCTCTCTCCATTTTGTTCAGACATTGATTTGTTGTATGAAAAAGGCCGTTGAGATGCATAATTTTGTCTTTAACACTGATAGGGAGCCTATATGTTCTTCTACTGGACCTGAGGATAAGATTCTTTGCCTAATTGATCTGCTCGAAACTATTGACTGGGTAAAGATTTATCTTGAGTTTCTTAAAAAGAAAGACACTTTGAGCTTAGTAGAGAATCTTTACAGTCGTCTTAATGATTTCGTTGAAAATTTTGAAGAAGAGAAAAAGTTTTGTAATATGCACATTAGAAAAGTGTTCATGTGCTTGGAAAATGAAAATGGTATTATTCCTGCTATCCTTTCTCCTTCTGTTTTTGATGCTCCTCTAGTCTTTACCGATGACCTTGATGAGGATAGTGCCTCTCAGCTCAAGATCTTTTCTCAAGACATATGCGACATTGGTGACCCTTCTTCTTATGACTTCTACCAATCTAAAAGCTGTCAAGTACCCTTTGTTTCTAGCAGAATTATTGAGTACAAATCCACCCTCACGTCTTATAAACTTTGGAGTCTGCCGTCTGTCAATTTCCTTGCACCCATTTCTATCGATCTTTGGATCATGATGACTCATTTGACAGAAAAAAAAAAATACAAGTATGCAAGTTTGCCGTCCTACATAAAAATCCTTCACTTGAGATCCTTGTTTCTTTCAACACCATCATTCGTATGAAAAAATTCGAACCATCACGCCGCCCCTCTGAGCAAACCTGGGCCAGAATTAGAGTTATTGCCCTCCTTTCAGTCGAGCTCCTCAAACCAATTGCCAAACTCGCCTCCCCTTTTCTAGCCCACTGTTTCAATAGCTCTGTCGGTGATGGTTTCCCCAGACCTTGGGGCACCAATGTCCTTCACCCCATTCTTAAAGCAGGCGATGCCATGAATGTCCACAACTATTGCACTATTATGATTGGTCATACCATGGCCAAGTTATATGCCACTTCTTTGATGAAGGATCTTCTTTAGTTCTATCATCAAGTGTGATATTGACAAAACATGTACATCCAAAGATCCTACAATGCTTGACACTCGGCCTTCTACCATAAAGAACCTCATGAGGAGTTTTACCATCCAAGGAAGCACTTGTCCATCTATTACATAGATAGTTAGCACATGCTAAAGCTTCCCCCCAAAAAGACTTAGCAAGATTAGCATGTAGTCTCATTGCCTTGGCACATTCACAAAGGGTTCTATTCTTCCTCTCGGCCACTCCATTCTGTTGTGGAGTCCTAGGACTAGACATCTCCCTCTTAATCCCATGTGCTATACAAAAGTCTTTGAACCTATTTGAGGTGTATTCCCCTCCATTATCAGATCTTAAGCATTTGATCTTTGTATTGAATTGGTTTTCCATTTCATTCTTGAACTTGACAAATGCAGCAAACACTTCATCCTTACTTTTAAGAAGATAGATCCAAGTATACCTACTAAAGTCATCAATGAAAGTTGCATACATCTTTGCCCCACCATTGCTAGTTGTACTAGAAGAATGAATATCAGAATGCACAAGTTGAAAAGCTTCTTTAGATCTAGAAGTAGATCTAGAATAAGCAAGTCTATGAGATTTGGACAAGGCACAATGTTCACAAACACTATTGTTTGCAACAAGACTTTTAGGGAGACCAAGAACAAGCTCTTTCTTTGCCATTACCTCCAAAGATTTGAAGTTGGGATGGCCCAACCTCTTGTGCCAAACTTCTTGGTTTGTCAATTGCTCCCTAGCCATACATCCTTCATGATTAGAGATCACACATGCATCAAGCTTGAAAAGTTTACCATGCCTCCTACCTTGAGCAATCAAGGATCCACATTTACTTATCAAACATGCATCTCCAATGAACTCCACATCAAGTCCTTTGTCAATCATTTGACTTACACTAAGCAAATTCTTAGTGATTGAAGGAATGTACAAAACATTTTCAAGATTTGCTTTCCTATTTGTTGAAAGGGAAATAGGAATAGTGCCTATGCCTTTGATGTCACATTGACCATCATTTGCAGTGTAGATGATGTTACCTTCTCCCTCATAAGTCAATAAGGATGTAAAGTATTCCTTATGTCTTGTCATGTGAGATGAGGCTCCACTATCAATCCACCAAGGATCATTATCATCTATGTTGGCTAACAAACTTGAAGTCATAACAAGTGATTCACATGTGTTATGTTCTTCCTCATCTATTGTAAGATTTCCTTGCCTCTCTCCTTGCTCTCTTTTCTTCTTATAACATTCATTTGCAAAATGACCTTTTATCCCACAATAAAAGCACTTGAACTTTGACTTATTGTTCTTAGTAGAAGAGGAAGAGGAAGAGTGATCATCATGATCAAAGTTACCACCTTTGGACCATTTCCCTTTGCCTTTACCTTTGCCCTTGAATTTGCCTTTTGTGAAGAAAGCCTCTTCACCTCCACCTTGCAAGGATGCACCATCAAGCTTTGATTGCAACCTATGTTCTTCAGCCAATAAGATTTCTTGCAAGTCAACCACACTTGGCAAGACTCTTTGAATGGCAAAACTTTGCACAAGGTTATCATGTTCATTTAGCAAACCATTCAACATAACTTGGACTATTTCACCATCTTTTATGTTCTCATCAATGCATGCTAAATCATCACTTAGGGACTTAACTCTCAAGATAAATGCATGAGCACTTTCACCCTCTCTTTGCCTACTAGAAAATATTTGTCTCCTTAGGGTCAATACCCTAGATGTGGACTTTGATTCAAAGAGCTTCTTTAAGGCATTCCATGCCTCACTTGCACTTTGACACTTTCCAACTTCCTTGAGAAGTTCATTTGTAACATTCATTTTAATGATATGAAGAGCCCTTTTGGCCTTCTTATCAAACCTTTGTTGCTCTTGAAGTGTGAGAGGTCTCTCTTCAATTTCTGCAACTATGTCCATGAGTTCATTCAACTCAAGTAAGGACTCCATCCTCACTTTCCAAGTAGAGTAGTTTGATGAACTCAACCTTTCACTAGACTCTAGCATGATCCCACCATTGGAAGCCATGATTATAATGTTTCTTCAACTTTTAGGTTCTGTCCTAAAGCACTTAGCACTCACTTTTCTCTCAACAAATGATAGATAAAGAGATCTATGAAGATTTAGGACCCTAAAACACTTCTATCTTGAACCTAGATGGTTTCCAAGCATAGAAAGGAAGATTGAAACACATGCAACACTTTGCACACACTAAGAATGGATTACAAAATCAAACCAACCTGAACACACTCTTGCTTAAGCTCTCAAACTTTCCAGCAAGTGACCAAATCAAGTTATGGTGTGAAGAGTTACTTGCATTCTTAGAAAATACCCAAAACTAGGATGCCAAGATTACCTAGTAATGAACAAACTTGATCAACATATGATCAACACACTAAGATATTGATTCATCCTGTAAAACCACATGTAAACCACACTTCTAAAAGTTTATAAACTCCAGCAAGTGATAAATACAATATTTAGAGGTGAATGAATGAGCACACTTAGTGAATCACAAGACTAGCTTCACTATCTTGTCAAATCTTGGTGTTTAGATGTAGATCTAAGATCACTTCACATGAGAATGTTCCTCAACTTGTTAAGAACCTGAAAACACACTTGCATAATGGTTAACACCTTCCAGCAAATGCTCCAATCAAATTACATAAGGAGAGTTACTTACATGCTCAACAAAGTACACCAAAAATTATGCCAAAATTGATGACAATCTTTACAATATGCTCTTCACAATGGAGCTTACAATATGTTCACCCAAAAAAGGGGATCTTTCATCCAAATGGGAGCTTTGATCAGCCTTTAGGAGAATTACAACTCACTCAAAAGAGCATTTGTCATCCACTTAAGGAGAAGTTTCATCCACTTAAGGAGAGTGTTCATCCAAGAATGGAGATTGTCAACAATAGGATTGAAAAGAACATTGTTAGTATTGAATATGCACAAGCCTCACAATCACAAATGATTAGGTGTTATGATCTGATCCAAAATAGTTTCTTTTCAGCCTCTGATCTTCAATAGACCTGAAATATGCTTTTGATCCACAAGTTCAACTCACAAAACAAAGGTTAGTAAGATTTGATCAACAAAGCAATGCAAAATCATGCTAGAACTTGATCAAACATCCAAATATCACCAAAAATGGAATACTTACTGTAAATAGAAGCCAACCAGCTCTGATACCATGTGAAAAATACAGATCCTAAGTGGATCTAAACTCCAAGATCATTGGCTTGAATGCTTGCACTCCAAACTACATAAGCTAGGAATTGGCAACACATTCTATGCTACCTAGAATGCAAAGAACTTGATCAAAAAGCATTTATCACAAATGGAAACTTCCATAAACATCAAGTGCGGCCCAAAATAGCATTATACAGTCCATAATACATCAGCCTACCACTTTTGGAAAGCACCTAAGATCATACACAATAGCTTGAAGACAATACACACAACAATGCTCTCAATGGAGGAAGAAACAATGACAATGATCTATTGATCTCAATGAAGCATACAAAAGGTTTCTCCAACCTGTTCTCCACGACTTCCCTACTATTTATGGATGAGGAAGATGACTCTCTCTCCTCTCTCTAGAAGGTACTTGACCCTAGATATTCCCTATATAGGAAAAATAGCTAAAAATGGCTTATATGACCAAAATACATCAAAATGGTCTCATTTTGAAGGGTATGAAGTTTGACACTTCATCATACTGAAAAAATACAGTAAATAAAAACATTGTGGCCTGGTTCACACGTGTGAAACTCCAGAACCAAAACTATTTACAATTTTAGCCAATTTAGGCCTCAAACTAGCTAGGAAATGTTGACAATTTTCACATGGAATGACCTGAGTAGGGCTCAAAGAAAATAGCTAAGCTGTTTTTCCTTTGAAATTGCATTTTTTGTGCCAAAATTTTGCAAGGAGATAAACAAGTCTTGTATCTTTTGTACGAATGTGGTCAGGGCTTTGCCGTCCCACTGTAGGTAAGTTAATTGGTCTTCCAAGAACATGATTTGATTACGAGATCTGTAAAAAATGCAAAAATTATGCTTGGTCAAGGCCAAAATCATGTATATAGGATGATTACACATGTGTGGATCCTGTTTCTATGTGTGAAATTAGTGTACTTGTCATGTACCATAATCATATAGGTTGTACATATGATTTAATTCAAGTTCTAGTGGCTAAAAAGGCCAAAAACTAGTTTATTAGACATATGACACATGGCATCAATCTATTGATTGCATGAGCCACATCCTTTGATTAGGTGTCACATCCCATGTGAAGAGGACAGCTCACACGTGTGGAATAAGCTGAAATAGGCAAGTTTTCACTTCTAGAAGATTTCCAAGTAGATCTCCATATAGTAGGAAATTTGACCAAAAGTGCTCAAAATAGAAAGTTTGATCCAAGTGTCAATTTTGCATGATGATTCACCATATGACAAAGCATCCTCACACGTGTGAGATCTAATGCATGGTCAGTACCTCGAGCTCCAAGAAGTGTATATATATAGGCATATTTGGCCATAATCAACATGAAACCTCAATCTTGATTTTGGAAGCAATTTTGTGTCAATCTCTCCATTTGTCTTCATTTGTTTTGAGTGTTTTGAGTTTCTATCATAGTGTACTTTGTTTTCAGGTTGAAGTCCGTACTCTGACAGGTTTTCACACCTGTGAAACCAACAAGTACATTTACTTTCATTAATGATTGTTCTTGTTAGATTTTCAAAGATTATAATTTTGTATCAGCAGTAGCAGCAGGAGTAGCAACATACTAATACTTTGGACGCGAATTCAATGGTTGTGGACAATCCAGATACTTGTGGCCTGGTCCTTTGCAATTTGAGCACAAAGGTATAAATCCGATTGGTTTTCATGGATGCAGACAATCAGCCAAAAAATGTCTTGGGGTTTTCCCCTATTTGATAAGCAGTTGATCGTTAATTCTTCCAACTTTGCTACCAACATTTCTCATTTTTATGAGGCAAGTTTGGTTACTTCGATTCTCATGCATGCTTATAGCTGTACATACTATATTTCTATAACTATAACTAGTATAGTTAGAAAATTTCATTATACTAACCAGCATAGTAAAGTAAATTTAACTTGAGGTAATGATGTCGGGCAGATTAGCACGTGTCGGGTAGGAAGAAGAAACCAATGGGATACGTCCATGCTGCCTGAACACAAATTTCAAAGTTTTCTATATTGCATTTTTATTTTTTAGTTAATTTGAACTACGTTACGTAGATTTCAAATCTGTGCATTTTGATTGGGCCTGGTGACGGTCGAAACTAAAGAAAAAAAATAAAAGTATCTTTACAAAGGGTCTTTTTGATATTGAGAACTCCTCCAATGAAAGCAAGCTGCTCCTGTCTTAATAGCCTTTCAAGTTGCATAGGATGCAAATATTATTATATATGATAAAAAAGGAATAGAAGTCCTTCCCAATACAGAAGAAGGCGATATTATAGCACAGAGGCTTCTTGTCTTAAAAGTCATAGAAGTCCTTCTCGAAACAGAGGAAGGTGAGATTATAGAAGAGGGAACTGTTCCCTTATCAATTCCTAATACTAATACTGAAAATATAGAAAAATTTACTTAATCCATTTGTAAATAGAGATACATCCAAAAAAAAAATACAATCATTTTACATGGCAGGAGATTTTACTGATTTTATAAGCAAATGTGACATTTTGTTGTTGGCTGAAACTCATGAGTCCTTATATCATCCTCTTCCACATATACAGGATTACTCTTG